>JBBPJZ010000144.1:0-33497 GCA_038089015.1 Chalciporus aff. trinitensis
GCATGGGCGGCATGGACTTTGAGAAGGTAACATTTTACGTCGCATATATGCTTTCCGTGACCTGATCCGTCCGATCTTCTTAGATGATGGCGCAGATGGGTGCTGGTGATGCAGATGCCCCCAGCGCGCCAGCCGAAGAGGAAGAAGAGTCCGACGATGACGATGGCCCGCCCCCTCTTGAGAGTGCTTAACCCGCCAATCAACACAATCGGAGAACGACATCCGTCGAAAACAGTTCCGCATCAGACTGTATCATGTAAACTATCGCTCTTGCAGTGCATCCATGACGGAAAGGCGAACTTGTGTCATTTGTCTCATCCTTGCTTTCTGAACCCTTTCTTGCAATTGATCGTTTGAAAAGGCTATACATTCAGGGACTTGCCCGTTGAATCCTGGCAGACAGCCGAACCCCAGAGGCTGCCTGACAGATCTTACCCCCATCAGAGTGCCCGGGAATAGTTAATCCTGACCTGCGACCTTGAACGCCAGGCTATACGGGTTCCGGTGAGTATCTAGTCAAAAGTTGGGAAACCATTTAGCCGGTTCAGGTACATTGGACAGGCCGCAACATCCTCCTTACGTTGCGTTTGAATCGTAACACAAGTTTACTATCATAACGCTTCATCACTGCTTCGCGTTTTTCATCAGACGTAGTCGTCATGGCTATTTCGTCTTTGCTGCTTCCATTTTGAAGTTCGTGTCAAAGCTCGTGACGATTTTACACCATGGTTGCCCACCAAGTCATAACAAGCAGCAACCTGTATGCTGATTTCCGGTTTTTCATTCTTGCTAGATGTGAAGCGGGCTCTGTCTGGTCATCCATGTTAGGACAATGGCTCTGGAGTCTGAAGCTTCACTGACTCGAACCAATTGAAAGCGCATATGACGCTTCTTAGAGTGGCTCATAGTGTATGCTTGCTTCATCGTGATAATACGCGCTCACTCCCATCAATACGTACGGTGTGTCGTGACATGCTCGCTGATCGCTGCCATTTTTCTGTCTGATGGCCCGGGCATTTTGACCTCGCATCAGTGACGTTACCGCTTAACGACTCTTTTGTAGCTCGGCAAGCACAGTTGTTTGGGACCAGCCAGGAACGGTGTTAGGACCGGTTTCACGATTCACAGGTAAGTTTAAGTTGCTTGACTGGTCGGCCATGACCAGAAGTGACTGCCTCGATCAGCTCATAGTGCCAGTACCAATGCATTCAGTGTTTTCGAACATTTTCGTATATCCTTGAGTGGGGATATCTCACAGGGTGGACATGATAAACTAGATAGCCTATGGGAATGTTCGACCGAGAGACCCGAGAGTCGGAAGCTTTGTGTTCCTGCAGTCGCAGCTAGTTGTGCCAGACTTATTTCGATCTTCTTCCTTCTGCTCCTCGGTCTGAGCACTAGGCAGGACCTGGCTTAAAGCAGAGCTAGTGTCCGTCGAAGGAAGACAACGATCAAACGTCGAAGAACTCATCAAAGAAAAGCAAGTTCGAATATAAACTTCGAATTCGCAAGGTGAGCTTGAGTTTCTTTCCTAGCTTCGAGTCACCGGCCAATCAAGCTTAGTGCTTCCAAGTTCTTTACCATCAGCCAACCCATCATTCTTCCCTTCTCCGATGTCCAAGGGAAAAGGAAAACAGACAGAAACCACAGCTATGCTACATCCAATGCCAAATCCTCCTGCCGGAAGCGCCAATCCCTCCGCATCCCTCTCCTCCCTCTGGGGTCTCATACTACCTGCACTCAACCACGTCGTCCGTTCCTCCACAAACAACGTCGAGAAAGCCCCCGCTATCGACGTCGAATACCACATGCGGATCCACACCGCTACCTACAACTATTTCACTGCTCAATCTGAGGCTGTGAGCACGCGTCCTCCGCGGGGTCTTCTGGGCGGGGACAGAGACCACGGAGACCATATCAATTCGAACGCTAGGCAGGCAAGCGGAGTAGATCTCTACGAGCACCTCGACAAGTATTATATGGACCTCGCTCGGGAGTTGTTACTCGGCGCACCTGAAGATGACACCACGCTCGTTCAGTACATCATTCCGTGCTTTAAGCGCTATAGCGCCGGTGCATACTCCGTAAACCGACTTTTGAATTATGTCAATAGGCACTACGTCAAGCGCGCCGTCGACGAGGACCGAGGATGGCTCACACTCAGTGACATCTTTGATGCCGTCGCCAAGTCTATCGAGGAGGGTGATACGCGGGAGAAGGTCGCGAAGAAATTGAAGGAGAGGAGGGTCGAGGAGTTGAAGAAGTGGGGGTACGAAGAGGAAGGCTCAGCCGAGTTACTTGCCCAGGCTGAGCAGCGTGCGGAGGCTGCGAGCACCCTGGATCGAGTTGTACCATTGGCACCGTTGGCGTTGCGCAGATTCAGGACGGAGTTTATGGAGCCATTGCTGGCTACTCCGAAGATGAATGGGAAGAAGAGGCGACCTGGGGCTGCACCTGTTGGAGACAAATCTAATCTTCCGAAGAGCCGACTCGTGCGTGCAGTGCGAGAGCTCCTGGAAGTGCAGGAGATGGAACCAGAGGAGCGTCGGAGCCTCGCAGCTGACCTCGCAGCTACGCTGTGTGCTGTTGGTGTTCGCAGTACGCATCCCCTGCGTAAAAAGCTAGATAAATTCGTCACAACGGGTACCCCTTGAAGTCTGCTGATATCTAGTATCGCTACTCATCTGTTTAGGTATCTTGGTTATCTCAATCTCTGGGTCATCTGGAAGATGTGGTGGCTAACAGGCAAAAGATGGTAATATTGTTATTACAGATCCTCGTCGACATCGCTATGAACCCGGTCTCTGGCCCTCTTGGCTACTGCCTGCGGCGGGCATATTCAACAGTGCCTCCATGTCCGAGTCCGTCAACCCCATGGTCTGCCATGATGGGTCCAAATTCGGCAAATCCAATGTGGAGAGGTCGAATCCACCAGAAACAAGCGACCCGGATGGAGCAATATTGCCCCCTGGATATTGCTGTTGGCCTGCACCGCTAGACCCACTCGCTACCGATCCGAACAAGTCCTCACCCTGGTCACCGTGCTCGACGTTGAGAGCGTCTAAAATCTCGATATTGATATGGTCGTCCGACTTGTCCTCTTTACGAGGTTGGGAGACCTCTGTCGCCGAGATGGGCGCACTCGAATCAGCAGTTGATGGCGAGAACAAGCTGTCCACCGTCGTATGTCTGTCTGCAGAGCTCGACTCGGCAGCGTCCCCAAACAAACCCGTCATGGTCGACATCTCCATATCTATACCATCGAGATCAAGCTCGATTGGTTTATCGGCAGAACTACCCAAGGAAGGGTCAATCCCGGTCATCATCGATGGTGGACTGTCCGATACGGTGAGGTCGATGTCCACGTGTTGGCTTGCAGCTGACGCAAAGGCTGCCATCAGGTCAATATCAGCCGACGCCGACGGGCGAGCTGATTTTGGTGCGAGTGAAACAGGCGATGGTACGAGCCCTTTTGGGAACAGTGCCACCTCCTCGGCTGAAATGCGCATGGAGGAAGAAGTGAGATCGAGTTTGGGTGGGAGACTGTTCCGATTGAGTGAAGACAGCGAAATGGCGGACGCGCGACGAATGGTTACACGTGATGGGCCTGCTGGGGAGCTTTGGGCTGTCATGGGCGGTGGTAGCGTAGTAGCGTCGGTTGTTTCGACGGATGGGAGGAGAGACTTGGACGCCTGTGCTACGAGAGCAGCTTGCTCAGCTTCTCGTGCACGGCGTTCTTCGCGAGTCAAATCTCGTTTCAAGACAGAGATAGCGCGCAGCTAAAGTGACGATGTTCGAACAAACACATGGACGAGGAAGAATGTTGCTCACCAACTGCGATTCTATGGCGTCGCACAGCTGATCATATTTTTCGAGCTCGCGACCGAGTGAGGCAGTCAATGTATGGGGCGGATGCGGAGCATATTTCTGGATGCCTCTGGCAAACCATAAGTGGTTAGGACAACATATTCGTTCCCCTGAGTTGTAGTCGAGTGGTCTGCTCACAATCTGTGTGCATCGGTATGGAAGGCGTAGATCTGACCAGTCTTTACGACCGCATTCTGCTCGATATGAGGTTGGGATAGGTAAAGAAATGGAAGAGATGGACGTGGACTTGCCTTGAAACACGCCGTCAGACCGTTGGCCTCGTGTTCCAGTATAGCTTTCGGACCGATAGGCTCTGGCGGTGGTGGCATTGCACCGGTCGCGCTCGCTGCACGTGGAACATTGGCAGTTGGTGTAGGACCATTCGCTGGTGTGGTAGCAGGTTTCTGTACTTGGGACTGCATAAGGACCCTGGTGATGCAAGTGTAAGTTAGAACTTAGTAACTTAGCCTGTACAACGGGTAGTCCAAGAAAGGAAGCCAAGTCAAGCGTCACACACTAGCATCCCACTCGAGGGTCTGCGTTGGACAGACCATCTACATTCGCCAACATTCACTGGCAAACCTGGGTCTGTCACTGCCAATTGGGTATCCTGACCCACCGATATGTTGAGCACCACTCAGGATGCACTGCCAACGCCTAGTTCCACAAGTTTCGAACCAGCTGTTATCCAAGGCCCCACCGAGGCGAGTGTGGCCCTAAACTCATAAACTTAACGTCAGTGGTCTCAGGCAACTTTCTTATACACCAGGATCACTTTCAGCGCCGTCTTCGACACCTCACCTCAGTCCAGATACGGAACCTAACTCCTTTTCCTGTCCGTGATGCATTTGCTTCAGCACTATCCCAGCCAGCTGGATATTCCCAATTCACACCTCTCGGGAACTTGTCGGACGACCTCGACGTGGCCTTACTGCGTAGACGAACACGACGAATATCCAGCACTTCTGCCAATACGATCCATCTGGACGACATTGCGGCTACTCCGGAAGATATGAGAATCAGTGGAGACGGAAGAGGACGGCGGAGGACGCAGTCGCGCGTGAGCTTTCCGGGTGGTGGGATCGCAGGATCTAGCTCTGGCACAGGAGGCGTCTTGTCCCGGTCATTGGCGAATCCGACATCCTCTCCATCGGCGAGACAAAGCAGGATTCGGACGGTCTCTATGGTTTCCTCACGCACGCTCTCTACCAGTCTTCCGGCTGTCGTGTCTGGCTCGGTGTCGAATATCCCATCCGCCTCGACGTTTTATTTCGATCATTCTCAACGAACACTGGAGAAGGTCATCAAGTCTCGTCTCGTAGAGACTTTTGTTACAATAAGTGTGCCTGGACCTCCACCTCCTTCACCATCACTACCGACGACCAATGGGAAATCGAGATCCCGTGCAGAAAGTGGACCATCACCACCACCGCTTGCTGAAGGTGCTTCGTCTTCCACCGTTACTTCCCAAACCGCACGCAAAGGAGGTAGGGCGACCCGTTCGGGTAGTGTAGGAGCGGCGAAGACACTGTCTAACATCACGGGGCTGTCAAGCGGTTCTAGACTATCTATCATAAAGCCGAAATCACTGTCGGTGTCAAAGGTCGCACCACCAGCCGCAAAGACGCACCGACCATCACCTTCTGTGCCGTTGCAGAAGTCTTCTAGTCATCATACACCCCTTCCTTCTTCCGCAGAATCTCCCATATTTCCCAAGGTCCCGAATTACATATCCCCGATACACCGACCTTCTACGAATCCATTTTATAGCCTCGATGCTCTATCTCATTCGGATTTTGCTGAATACACGGATCTGAGCGCGGACAGACTCAAGTTGCAGCTTTGGGCCAGAGTTGATGTCAGTAACACACACCACGGAAGTACGAAGGGCAAGCAGAAGGAAAGCGGCAAAGTTATTTCCGGATCTGGTCCCGGATGGAAGGTATTAGAAGAATGGGACTTATCCTTGGCGGATCTGATACCCCTGTCTTCAGAAGTAGGTGAGAGACACCAGCATGGCGAACTTGTTGGCTTACTCGTCACGTTTCTTTTACAAAGCTCGAGAACCATCCGTCGCAGCTGCCGTCGAACACGCTCGTCATGACCTTCCTACCCACCCACCAAGCCTTTTATTTACCTCCTCCTTCCTGGACTCGTTCGCGGTCTCATTCCCATTCTCGATCCCCTTCCCCATCAGGTTATAATACCGACCCAGAATTAGAAGGCCGTAAACTCGTTCAAACTGGGGAAGCCGTCCCTACGATATCCCACGAAATAATACGCGGTAGTCAGTCGCTGCTAAATCTACCCCGGAGGTCCCGTAAGTTGGAGGCGAGAACAGCCAGCTCCCAGGAGCTGTCACAGTAAGTACACCTGTTGGTTTGAATTTCCGCCACTCACATTACCCTCTTTAGACTAGTGGCCCTACAAGCTAACATACGAGAAACAGAAGAGTCGCTCCGTGATGTCCTTCGGGAAATTGACTATTGCCTCGCGCAAGACCACGTGTCAATATTGGTACGTGCTTTTGCATACACGAGAGTGCTGGCTTGTTATGTAACTGTCAAAGGCTGACACTGCCTTGCGACTGCACCATAGAAGCGTGGCGTTTCCGAGCGTCAAGAACGCATCTTGGACCGGCGGGCCGAAACGCAGACCATAATGGAGCGCTCAAATCGATGTAAGTTGACACCGCTTCTTTAATTTCGCTGTATCAAAACACACCTCTAGTACGCGAGGAAATCGCCTCGCGCCGGCTTCAGATACAAGCCCGGAGGGATTATCTCCAAAAAGCTAAAGAGTTGCAGGCACACGAGGTAACCGCATACTCGGAGAAGATGATCGAAGTCACTGAGGAGAGGTTCGTTTCTAACGACATCCTTCGTCCGCTGTATTGATCGTTTCTTTAGGAATAATCTTGATGCGCTCCGTAATCGCATCCCACCAATCAGAACGTCGCTCATATCAACGCTTGCCACTATATACCCCATCGAACTCCTTTCTACTTCAGAACTCCTTTTTACTGTTCTCGCCGTTCCTTTACCCATTCCTTTCAGTCCCAATGAACCTGCGCCACCTTTGTCTCTTTCATCCCACAAGGAAGTCAATGAAGATTCAGTAGCAACGGCTTTGGGGTACGCGGCACACGTCGTCCAGCTTCTCTCGGTGTATATGGGGAAAGGCCTTGTCTACCCAATAACATACGTTGGAAGCAGGAGCTTGATCAGAGACAATATCTCCGCGATGGTTGGCCCCCGAATGTTTGTCAAACATCCGTTCCTTTTATGGCACTTTGACTGACATTATTGTAGGTTTCCTTTATTTTCCAAAGGCGTGGATACGTACCGATTTGAATATGCCGTTTTCCTCCTTAACAAGGATATAGAGATGGTAGGTTTCTGCAACTCGACTTCCATGGCTACTCACACATGTGTACCAGCTTATGGCAGACCGGGACTTGCGAGCTCTTGATATGCGGCATACACTACCTAATTTAAAGAATTTACTACTCACACTTACTGACGGGGAGTGTGCGAGTCCACAGTAAGTGAAGTCCGCGATCTTCGTTCCATATTTTCTGATGGCGGTGGAAGTAACCCACGATTTCAGGACTCGCCTTCGACGGTCGGTCTAGCCACACCCCCTCGTGTACCATCCCCGCCTGCTACTAATCGGTCGTCCGAAACACCTAAAGCTGGACGAAGTCCCGAGCGGTCTTATGCTGCGTTACCTTCAGAGTCTGATGCTTCACAAAATAGCGGTGCGACAACCCCGAAAGCGAGTCAGACCGAAGGAAGCACGCTCTCGCGATATTCGAAGCTTTCCCTCGGATTTCCGCCCCTGCCGGGTTTCTTGCGATCGCGCACTTCACCCACCACCGCACACCCATCTTCGAAATCCATCACAGATGCCACGGAAGAAGTACAGGAAGGCGGTGCGTCTACAGGTGCACCGTCTGGCTCTTCAGCACTCGTGGACTCGGTTCGCAGTGGAAAGCCGGAGGATGACGATGATCGGCGTACCATTAAAGGTGTGATCACCGACCATCCGGAGCCAAGTGTGACTTCGGAAGTGAAAGGAGCAGCAAAGGGACACGTCACGAATGGTGTTACCTCTACGGAGGAAAAGCTTCCGGACGATGCGTCGCTGAATAGTCGAGCGTCCGCTGTCGTTTCTGTAGATACATTTCTTTAATAGATGTCGTTTCACTGCTGGAGTAGAGTTAGTACGCGTTTCATGATCCCGCGACGTTGACGTTGCGCGCCGGAAGGTTCAGTTGTTTGAATCCAGAAGTTGACGGCGCGATGTTCCAAAACAGCCGCGGCAGGAGATGATGACCAAGGGTTGTAAGGGATGGAATGAATTGGGACAGCGCGTCCTCTCGCGTCCCTTACGGACCCGGTCGAGAGGCCGACAGCCAATCGCTTGTAGGGAAGGGTAACGTTAGGATCCATTCAATTACGGGTGTACGTATCAAAGGCGCGTTGCTTTGTGTCGGTGCGGAGAACCGGATGAATTGGGCAGCGGGGGAGGGGGAGGGGGGGTACTACTACTTCGACTATAGTATAACTAACTACTAGTACGACTAATACGAGGAGGAGATAGACGAATAGATCGCGTCATAAAATATGATTTCTGCAATTTCTCTTGGATCGCCATTTACGAAAAGCAAGACCTCTAACAAGGCGGACTTTGAAAAAAAAGAGGGTAAGCCCGGCCTTTTTTGATCCCCACGCGCTACCGAAGTGCCTTAAATTCGGTGGTCTTAACTACAGAACATCCAGAGTCCTCCCTCGCATTATTGCGCTGCAAAAAAAACCGGACACTTCAAAAGGTATGTCCTCCTCATCGTCCCAAACATCCACCTCACATTCATCCTGCGTTCCCCCCCACTCTTACTACTCCAGCTCACTTGGCCGCATTGTATCATCACTCCATTCTAGACCGGCTCAAAATTGGCTTCAAGGTTCGTCTTCCAATCCACGTTCGACACCTCTGCTCATCACCATACCCTCTCAGGATTAACTTTGTGCAACTAGCATTACCGTTTCCTAATCTCGATTCTTCGTTCAATTTGTTTTCTGTTTTCAACCTTTCTGGAAGAAAAGTCGTCCTCTGCTTTTACCATTCAAGATGAACATTGCTGAAAACATTAATACCTCCGCCGATAATCGTACCTCGGACGGGAGAAAGCAGAGTCCACCTGCTTTCCTCGACCTCGCAGACTCGGTATGTTTCTTGTCTTTGCAGCGCTTATTTCCGGATTTGAATAACAAAGCGACAGGCTGCGAGGCTAGGTACAAATATGCCTGACATTTCAGCTGTGAGTCACATTTCCCTTGCAAGCTACATGCAGTCTGACCGAGTTTTCACCATAAAGCGCGTCGAGCTGAAACGTCTGGAACACGAACGCCAACGTGTGCTTCAGCGGAAGATGTTCGAGGATCAGATGCGGGCTTTGGAGCAGCAGCAAGCGCAGGAGCTTCTCAGTATTCCCTACGACCCCGTTGGTATAGCTGTTTCCGCTCCGACTACCCCACCACGCGTCAACGCTGTCTTGCATGGAGATAGCCTCATTAAGTCGGCTCTTTCCCACTCGTCTGTCGATGCCGATGTTCTCTCGAAGGCCGTTGGTTCTGCTGTGGACAAACGCAAGTCGGTTACTTACGCTCCCTCCGTCGATCGTTCCCCTGAGCTCGGATCCAACCATGGGATGAACGGCCAGTACAATCGCGCAGGTGCCAAGAGTATGCCCGCGAGCCGTCGTACCTCCACAAGTAGCCACGACGAGGAGTTGGTGGAGCATTTCCGTGGAATTGTTCTCTCCGGAGATCGACCTAACCGGGCCACTCCAAGCCCTGGTGCAGTCGCGCAATCCATCCTTATTAGAGGGCGATACCACGAGGACGATCATGCGCGTGTCGGTCAATACAACGTAGGGATGATGCTTGATGAGCAGTTGGATCAGGAGATGCACAGTGAGCCTTGATGAAAATTTTTCATTTCATTATACCTCATATGGTACAGATGCCATGAGGAACCTTCCAACATCGGACGATGACAAGTTTGCATCCTATGCAAACAAGGTACGTCTCTGCTGACTTTTACCGGTGTTATGTTTGACGGTCATGGTATCAGCTCTCGACGTCTTCTGCTGCCTTGGACCTCGCCCATCGTTCGCAGACATCCCCACGAAGCTCTTTTGCTTCTCGTGGTGAGAAGTCATCTGAATGGCCACAGTTTGCCAACCCACGTGGTCCAGATGGCTTGAGCTCCAGAAACGAACGTCGCACTGCGACGAATCCTACTCTCACCTTGACATCCTCTCCGATAGATTTGAGTGGCAAGCTTTCTGGTGTGGCCGGGGGAGCGTCGACGCCTCTTGGTGGGCAGCACTCTCAAATGAGCCTCGGTTCATCTGGAGCTCCCTCTTCTCGCCGAGGATCGCCCTCTGGCATTGATGGTCTGAATACCACGACACGTTCTGTCCCTGCGACACCTCTCTCGATAACCAACGGCAGCTCTGGTCATCTCCTGCAAACACCAGGCACACCACTCACGCCAGACACCCAAAACCTTAGCGGCCGTTTATCCTCGCAAGGAAGCCATCACCTTGATGACGCTACCAAAAACGATATCCTACCCTCTTTGTCTCGCTTACCCTCGGGTCAATTTGACAACTCCGCTTTGTCCTTTGAGGTATTCATATTTGGTATTGCTATTTTGGGGATACTCATAAATGTCGAAAGCATCATGGTGTCGACTCCGTTTATGGTTTAGGTGGGCAATTAGACGGCTCTCGTTACAACTCGTATAGCTTCGACACCAATGGACGCAATGGAGCCATTGTGAACGGTACGAGCGGCTCAACTGCGCTTTACCACCACAACGGATCTCGCTACGGACTCGGCCTTGGCCGGGGAGGTGCCCCAGATGGCAAGATGAATGGTTTACATGGCCCTAAGCACAAGCGTGGGGATATGGATCGTAAGCTCCTGCAAATTATTTTTCCAGCGTATCGCTCAGATGGGGAGATCATTTAGTTAACCGATTCGCCGGTACTCGTCTTGAAGACCTCCAAGGAGAGATTCCCGCTTTGTGCAAGGACCAGCATGGCTGTCGATACCTCCAGAAAAAGTTGGAAGAGGGCGTTCCGGAGCACCGCGATATGATTTTCCGTGAGACCTTCGGCCATTTTGCCGACCTGATGACAGGTATGCTAACGAGATTTCCTGATGTTGACTTGGCTAATCATTGAAATTCAAAGATCCCTTTGGCAACTACCTGTGCCAGAAGTTGCTGGAGTACTCCACCGATGAGCAACGGAATGTCATCTGCGAATCTGTTGCGCAGGATTTGGTCAATATTTCGCTCAACATGCATGGCACTCGTGCTGTACAAAAAATGATCGATTTCTTGTCCACTAGACGACAGGCAAGTATGATCCCCTTCACATCTTCTCTTCCACACTTACGGGTGACTTTAGACTGATCAGAGATATAATGTTCAGATCCACTCCATTATTGTCGCGCTCAGCCTTCATGTTGTAGTGCTTATCAAGGACCTCAACGGCAATCATGTTATCCAGAAATGTCTCAACAAGCTCGCACCTGAAGACAACCAGGTATAATTTGTCGACTCTTGCAATATTCTGTGGGCTTAATGTCTTGCAGTTTATCTATAATGCTGTTGCTGCCAATTGCGTCGAAGTTGCCACCCACCGTCATGGATGTTGTGTGTTACAACGCTGCATTGATCACGCTTCTGATCATCAGCGTGTTCAGCTTGTAAACGAGATCATTTACAATGCTCTCACACTGGTTCAGGATCCCTATGGCAACTACGTGAGTGGAGCGAAGGGTTTTTGGTGCTCCTGGCTAACGGTTACCCTTCCGTATTAGGTTGTGCAATACATCCTGGACCTGAACGATAACCGCTTCAGCGATGCTGTCATCCGTCAGTTTACAGGGAATGTATGCGCCCTGTCTGTCCAGAAGTTTAGCTCCAACGTCATTGAGAAGGTGCGTTGTGTTGGTTATTGTACCACATCCTCTCGTTGATGCGATTCCGCAGTGTGTTCGCGTGGCCGAGCACAGCACTAGAAAAATGTTGATCGAAGAAATGTTGAATCGTTCCCGTTTAGAAAAGTTGTTGCGCGACTCCTATGGCAACTACTGTGTCCAGGCAGGTTTTTCTTCGTTCCCTTCGCTCTTTTTTTGCTAAAAAGGCATTTAGACTGCGTTGGACTATGCGGAGCCTACTCAACGTGCTCTACTGGTTGAGGGAATTCGACCGGTACTCCCGTTGATCCGCAATACTCCCTACGGCAAACGTATCCAAAATAAGCTCCAACGCGAGCAGGTGGACAACTACGGCGGTGGATACCCCGGTCATCAAATGGTCAACATGAATCTCAACACCCAAACGCTTGGTTTGGCTCATCCCTCTGCTGCTGGGCGGCCCCTCCCGCAAAGTATTCACCCTAGTAGTCCCATGGCGGAGATCTATGGTTCGCAAGCAGGCCTTTACGGAATCCAAGGTCAGGGCTCCTACGGTCCCTCTCACTTGGCTCCTCAACTCCATGGTCTCCAAGCCCGTGCTATCGACGGTTATGTCCTGCAAAACAATTCCCCCCATAATGCAAGCTTGACACCCCCTCATACCCACTCTGGCGGCTATTCTGGTGTCTCGGCGTACGCGAACGTTGGCTTCGGCAACGTTGGCCTCGCTGGATCATTGAGTGATCCCTACCAGAGTTATGGATATGGGATGTAGATGACTCCCAGCTGATCCACCACGTCGCTGCCGATGGCGTTTCAACTCCCTAGCCGCTCATTAATGCCCTTGTTCTATGTATATTCTACCCCGCTTGTGTTCGACGCTCCCGATACCTCCTATGTTGCTTGGGTCAGTCGCATCTTCCCGGAGTCCTTTTTACCTATGGGCATCGGCTGGCTTCGATCATACCACCTCGCGCACTTGTATTTTGGTCCGGCATTGCACAACTCCAACACCTCCGCTCATAGCTATTAGCTTTTTTTCTTTTTGCTTTCTGTGAAGAACGCTTCTTTGTCTTACCCCTTTCATTTTCCTCTTATCTGCCGCATTTGTACAGCCCTAATCTTCCACTCATCTAAAGCAATGTCTGTTTAATGGCGAACATGCCGCAGCACTAACTTCTGTACTTATTGTGCAATCTACCTCGTTGCTTTTCGGATTTATGATGTATTCGTGTTTGTGAAGACTTGGTGGAGAAGCGATCGAATGATCAGATCTGCAAGTTTACCGACGTCGCCTGTCCATGCACACTTACCGAGTCACTGTCGCGGATACTGTAGCTTCGTACGATAAAAAGAACGCACCCTGTCCGACCGCTGGGCTAATCCAAAAATTATCCAGTAGCCCACCGCGAGGGTCGAACTCGCAGCCTTCAGATCGCCTTTGCCTAAGAGTCTGACGCTCTATCCGATTGAGCTAGGCGGGCGATATTTCTTATTTTGTGAAAATCCTCGATAGGTTTAATTCGCTTAGCAGCCGATCCACCCCTATGTTGTTCGAGACTCGCTACGTACGCAACGCCGAATAAGCGTGCCTTGACCGGAATTCGTGTAAAGTAAATCAAGTTCAGTGTCAGTAAAACAACAAAAATGCGGACTGCATAACCTGGGGGCAAAAACGTATAGCCCACCGCGAGGGTCGAACTCGCAGCCTTCAGATCGCCTAGTCATAAGAGTCTGACGCTCTATCCGATTGAGCTAGGCGGGCGGTGTCGGGTCTCGAACTTTGTCAGTAAAGAGGTTATTCATCCTCCGCCAATTCCCACCACCCACTCTAATAAAAGCCGGATCAAATAATTATAGGTCCAAGTACCCAACGTTTCGCCAGCAATTACAAACTCGGCCTCTCATTCAAATCCCCTTCGCTCCTTTCTCTCTTACCACCATCTCGCCATGCGTGTCTCACCGCGCATTGCAACTGCCCTTGTCGTTGCGGGCGCATTTTTCAACGGCGTGCATGCCATCCAGGCCGTCACTCGGTCTGGTAGATACCTTTATACTGCTGACGGAAACAGATTTTATATCAAAGGTGTTGCATACCAAGAACAAGGTTCGTCTTCCTTCGATTTGACCCGAACGACAGCGCATCAAGCTTTTCCCGCAGGTCAGGTCATTGCTGACCCGAACAACCCCTTCCTTGAACCTTCCACCTACGTCGATCCTCTGTCAAATGGGACTGCTTGCCAGCGTGATTTACCCTACCTCCAACAACTTGGCGTCAACACCATCCGTGCATACAGCGTCAACTCTGCCCTGAACCATGATGCGTGCATGCAGTTGTTCAGCGGCGCTGGTATTTACACCATGTAAGTCATTGTTGCCTCGCATCTCACGAATGTCTGGTGGGACCTGACCGTGGCACAGCATCGATTTGTCTCTACCCGTCAACGGTTCCATCAACCGGGATTCTCCTGCATGGACAACTGGTCTTTTAGACCAATACATTGAAACAATTTCGGTCTTCTCAAAGTACGACAACGTTTTGGCCTACAATGTTGGCAATGAAGTCGTTATTGCGTCCAATGACACCGCTGCAGCTACCTTTGTCAAAGCCGCTGCTCGTGATGTAAAAGCATACCTGTGAGTGTCAGTGGAATCGTCTCCGACCGGGTTCTAAGTTACTCGCACGACAGCAAATCCATCAAGTCATCTGCGCTTGTTGGCTATGCCGCAATCGACGGTGATCCTTCGTGGACCTTGCCTTTGGCTGAATACCTCTCCTGCGATGTCTCTGGCTCTAATTCGGCTACCACCGCCATCGATCTTTACGGGTTAAACAACTAGTAAGTTCCATCACCGAATTGTGGGGTTCTTTTCTGACTTGGTTGTATTTTTCTAGCGAGTGGTGTGGCAACTCAACCTTCCAGGCGTCATACTCCGGAACGGAAGCTCTCTACTCTTCTTACAATGTTGCTGCCTACTTCAGCGAGTTTGGTTGCATCACATCAGGAACCCCACGCCCCTGGACCGAAGTCGCCGCTCTTTTGAGCTCTCAGATGTCCCCTGTGTGGTCGGGTGGTATCGCCTTCTCTTACTTCCCCGCCACGAGCGCACAGGGCCAGTTTGGAATGGTCACGATTTCCCCTGATGGTAGCACAGTCACCGTCAGTCAAGATTTCGACAACCTCAAGACGGAGTATGGGCTTGCAAAACCCCCCAACTCGCCAGCTCAAGGTTCTGCAACAGCGAGCTACCCAGCCTGCCCTCAGCAGAATTCCACGATGCTTGCTTCGACCACATTGCCGCCCACTCCTAACCTCGCTGCGTGTAACTGTTTGGAGAGCAGTTTGAGCTGTCAATTCACTCCCACTACCTCAAACTACAGTGCGATTGTCGGAGAGTTGCTCAACTATGGTTGTAGCTTGCTTGGACAGGCTGGCGGCACCTGCAACCCCATTGCAGCTAACGGTAACACAGGTGTGTACGGTACGGTGTCGGCATGTGACCCAAGTAAGTTTAAATTCTTTCTGAGAGGGTCTGTTTCACTGATGTGCGTCTCATAGCCGTTATGTTATCTTGGGTGATGAGCCAGTACTATCTCGACAACAACAACAACCCTCAGGCCTGCAGCTTTGGCGGGAATGGAACGGTCAACGCTGCAGCACCTTCCAGCACTGGTGCAGCGAATGCAGCGGCCTCATCCTGCCTGGCAAGTGCAACTGGTACATCGGTTCCCACCCTTCCAGCAGGTGGCTCCACTAGCTCTGGTGGAGGAAGTGGAGGAGGATCCGGCTCTGGTACTGGTTCTACCCCCCATTCCGGTGCCTCTGCCCTTGATGCCCGGGCCCTTGTTGGTGTCGTTGCGCTGGTGGTGACCGGCGCAGTGAGTGGTCTGTGGACTCTTGCTTGAGTATGAACGTTCTTTGGATGTGATGGACGATGGACTTTTAAACTTTTACTATTTGATTCGTACCTGGACTTTTCTTGGGTTGTTTGCATGTACATTACAGTACGCGGGGCACTAGTAATCCACGGAACTTTGATGCTAGGGGATGAGTATTATTACAGTGATGCCGCGGAGATGAATCTTGGAATGACCAAACATAAACCTGGAAAACGCCCACATATGTACCTCCCACATATCCATCGCCAACGATTATGGGTTCTACCTCTACCTCCGTGAACAAGTGGGGTTTCGCTGACGACGAAGGTTTTGACACCACCATGGGTCCTGCTACTACCCATGAGCTCGGATATGGCTCAGGCGACCCCAAATTCGATGATTCTGGCGCAAATGGATATGCCCTCGGAATCTTCAAAACGGGCGAAGATACGCCCGGCAACAATGGAGATCCTGGTCGTGACAAACATGTCAAGGTGCTTAGGTCTCCTCCTCTCGTTTTTGCTCTTTAGTTCTCTCCGCTGCTCGCATGTGTCCGTCCTCGTGTCCTCTTCGTGTTCCACCTTGGGCGCCACATTGCTTGGACGTTTGTGCTCTGGGCCTACTGGTGTTCGGACTTGCGGAACTGCCCCGACTTTCTCGCGATCCGGACTCGGAGATGCGACGGACTGGCCCCTCGTCTGCTTTACTTGCTTGCCTGGACACCCTCTCCTTGCGCTTTTCGGTTGATGTGGTCACTCGCTTTATTATCGTTGTCGCCTCGCCTCCCCTTTATCTGGCCTTGGTATTAAACGCTCTGCGCCGTTCAGCCGAACAAAATTTACATTGGTGGCCTTCCCGAGCAAACTCGCCAGGACGACCTACGGAGCTGTTTTGGAAAAATAGGCAACATCGTCAATATTGAACTCAAGTGAGTGAGTTTCTCGTCAGGCACTGCGATCCTTGTTAATGACCATCTTCGCCATCATTGCGTAGAATCGGATTTGGGTTCGTGGTATGTCGTATTCGGATTATCTACATGTCCTATCTTGCTAACATGGGCACCTGGCAGGAATTTGATAGCAAGGAGGCCGCAGAGGAAAGTGTCGCCAAATACCATGAGGGATTTTTCATGGGAAACAAAATCCGAGTCGAACTGTCTCATAACCGAGGACGAGCTAAACGGTCTGATGATCCTGGTGCTTGCTTCAGATGCAACGAAAGTGGTCACTGGGCAAGGTGAGTTTCGCCTTGGCATTCGATGCAGCAATTCATATATATTATACATGATAGGGAATGCCCTCGATTTACCAACCACCCGTGAGTAGAGCGGACTTCAATTGTCGACCATAAAAGTTGAATCCGCTCCAGAAATCGTGCTGGTCCGTATGAACCAAGTCAACATGATCGCACACATTTTCGCGATCATCGACCCGCTCCGTATCGTGACGAATTCGAGAGATATCCTCCCCCAAAGGATGGTCGCGTGCATGATTACCCTCCGCCGCAGCCTTCTGGACGGGATTATCGGCGTGCTTTGACTCCTCCGCGTGATTACCGTGACCCTGCGTCGACGCATTTACCTCCACGTCGTGATTACGATGACTATCGCGTGCGAGGTGCTCCTCAACCTCCCCCAGCAGTTCGTTATGACCGATCGGGCTATCAAGGACCTGATAGAGACTATCCTCCCAGGGGACAGCCCCCGATGGTCCCGGCACATCGTGATTCGTATGACAGGCGGCCTCCTCCTACGGTCGACGACAGGCATCTGTCATTTTCACTGGATCCCGGAAGACCGCGAACGTCGCCGGGTCTTCCTCCGACATCTCGCAGAGACGACTATGATAGGCCGTCGTGGTAATGCTACATGCTACAGCCTCATTAAAACAACGATGGTTGATGACCTGTTGCTACAGGAATTATGGTCCACCCCAGCAAGGACGTAGGCGGCCGACAACACCTCCCCTTCCCTACCCTCACCGTGACAACTCCGAAGGATCTCGGTATCGGTAGGTCGACCGACTGGATGTCCAGTGCTGCGAGCTCATACAAGTCGCTTCTTTCAGACGCCGCTCGCTGAGTCCACCACCAAGATATGGCTCAATATACGGTGAGCCAGCTCATTATGATGGTGGTGGGTATGCTGGTCCTCCGCGGGATGGAGCACACGTCAGAGACTTCTCTCACAATGACCGAGGCGGGGACTTCGGCAACAGGAGACCCTGACCTGGTAAAATCAACCTCATTTCACCTCATCGACATCTATCTATCTAGAAATGTATGATCGTATGGTCTTACAGCTGTTCTTGCTTGTTGTGATGCTTGCTGTCTGGTCCTGTTTCATTCTGATCTGTATTTATGTCTGTAGTACTCGAGTACTGAGCCAGCTCTCATGTGTAGACAATAGTGCTATGTGCAATCAATGTGCAAGGCTAATTTCTGGAGCATCTGGCACGAGGGAGTGCTCGGCGGATAACAAACGAATGGGAGAAAATGAACAAAGGAAAATAAGGGGAAACACTGACACTTCAATCGAAGAGTGAAAAAAGGACCAGCCTTATTTCACCTTGATTAAAGCTTCTGTCGAGAGTTCACCGATGCCAGTAGATTGTCTTTGTCCTGACTAGCATATACAAGCGTCCGGAACAAGCTCTCCTCGCGTTGTAGAAGCTCGCCCGGAGCATCAAACTCGACCTGAGTACAACCGCATCAGCGCTTCTGAATTTCTATTGTCCATCCACAACTTACAATATGTCCAACATCCAAAACCATCTGCAGTCATCCTTATCAGAGCGTGTCGGCCGTACTAATGGATAAAGACGCACGATTCGATCACAATCCATGACGGATTGAAGTCGATGGGCAACGATAAGCTGTGTGACCCCTTTCATTTCCCGAAGAGTCCTCTGAATCACGGCATCCGTCTTATGATCTAGATGGGGAAGAGTAAGTCTACAGATTTCAAGAGTCGTTGTCGCTCTCACCTATTGCAGAGGTAGCTGCACCAAGACGATCAATCGACTGGACGAGCTAACACGTCTGAATCCGTACCTTCGTCAAGAATAAGAAGCTTGCTCTCACGAACCATTGCACGAGCTAGTCCAACGATCTGTCTCTGTCCAGCGGACAGATTGGTTCCTCCCGCGATAACGGAGCTGTCGAGCGTTAGCCTCCCGTCATCATTCAATTCTTGTAGCTCTGATAGCCCTGCAGATTGAAGGGCATTGTAAAGTGTTGGATCTTCGAATTGACCGAATGGATCGAGGTTCTGGCGGATGGTGCCAGCGAGAAGCTCGGCCTATAGAGATAATCGATTGTAAGATGGCTTGAGAAAGGAAGGAGGTGCGTACAGATTGAGGAACGATCGTAAGACTCGAACGCAGAGCGTCGAGTTCTATAGAAGAAGTGAGAACGCCATCGTAATATACCTCACCCTCTGTAGGGAGGCAACGCAGCAGAGAAAGCGTGAGTGAACTCTAGTATGAACGTCAGCTAGGAAACGAGTCGCCAATCAGACGTGTTGTACCTTGCCACTTCCGGTGCGACCAACTGCAGAGCGCTCAGAATCTCAAGATAGTCATGAAGTCGGCGTTACTTCTACTCACCGACACCGACACGCTCTCCGGCATTGATATGGAATGATAGACCATGGAGTACATCAGTGCCGTTCTAAATGTTCCGTGAGGCAATGATGTTAGGGGATGACCGTAATTACATACTGTCGAGTACCGAGCCGACAAGTTTTTGACGCGCAGATCCCCCGAAGCCGGCCAGTATGCCGGTGGACTCGTCTTGCCGGATATTTTGCTCTCTTGCTCAATGTCTAGATAGTTTGCAATCCGTTCTAGACTGGGGGAAGCATGATTAACCCTTGTTTTTCCTCACCTTCGTTTTTCTTTTAAATCTCACCTGTTACCTATAATTTGACACGTAAAGATGAACTCAATTCACCCTGCCAAACAACTCACCATTGATTTCCGTGTTGTTGTACGTGATTATCCACCATAGGATGAATTCGCTGAAGCTCACTGCGCGATGCATCAATGGGGGGCCACTGTTCAAGGAAACTAGGGGAACGCACTCGCCATCTCGAGAGAGAACCCAACGTTCGATGGGTTAATTTTGTGGTGTCCATACATCAAGTACGACGCCAGAGCCGCTGAGAACAATGCACCAAGTGCCTTGAGCCTCAGGGAAACCCAACTGCGTATGGTCAGCATGTACAAAGATACTGTTTCACGACAGTCTCACCAATTGAAAGCATAAAAAGTACGGGCTACCCTGGTGTAGTGATCGATACGTGAATGGTATTCTTTAATGAAACCTGCTTGTGCCCCGAACGCCCGGACAGACACTTGGGCCAAGAGTAAGTGGTGAAACGTTGATCGGCGAGAGATCACATACCCAAACCCGCGAGGGCGGTCCCGAGATGTGCTAGCATGGGTGCTTTGGCATTACTTAGCTCCCGCTTGACGGATAACTCGGCTTTCATATACACCTGTCCGCACCATCCACCAAGAACCGCCACAACCAAGCCTGGCAGTAAAAATGGTGGGGCGAAGTATACGACAGCTGTCAGCTTGACCAACATCAGAACTGTGATCTCTATTAGTTCAGATAGAGACTGAGAGAATGTCCCATCCACTACAGGAATTAGATCTAGTGTGTCCATAGCTTACAAAGCTAGTCGTACCTGATCCAATGTCTTGAGTACATCTTGTGATCACTCGAGCTACTGGTGTCATATCGAGCCATCTACGACATTTTATGAGTTGGGTGTAGGGATGATCACGCAAATTACCTGAATGTAGCCCCGAAGATCTTCTCCACCAGTCGCTGATGGATCGTCTTGGAGGCTCTCAACGACCCAAATAGGTTCACCGTACATGATAACACGTAAAGAATCACTGTACTCCACATGATCGCAGTGTAGATGACGACGTTCCTATGGAACGAAGTCACGGATGCGACGAACTCAAGATTTATCCACTTACCATCCGACGTCGACTCTGGTGGTTTCCTGATACTGCTCAGCCCAATAACCGAGATACCATGACTGAGCAGCTTTGCTCATGTGGGTGACTGTCAAACCAAAAACGAATAGGAACCAGTTCAGAAGCGGTGTGTGGCCACCCCAGCTAACAAGGTAAAGGAAAACTAGGATTGTAGTGAGTGGTAAATTCAGTTGAAATGACCTGTTTTTACCTGCTGGCCAACCAACATGGCCCTCTGCTATTTCTTCTGCAGCCACCAATGTTTCACCCTCTGTTCCTATGTGAGACTTGGCTGACGTGCTGTCGCTCATCGGACCGTCTATCACATAGTTCTCATTCTGTTCCTTGCTGACAATACGGGCATTCTCGTTGGTGATTACACTGAGAGGGCCATGATTCTGAATTTGTCCGTCGTTATCTAATGTCACCACGTATCGAGCGATGTCGTTGACCAACGATACGTGGTGAGTCTGCATAATAGTCGGTTCGGAACTGAAACGAGAATGAACGACGTACAGCCATGATGATCGTCCTTCCTTTAACAAGGTCACCCCGGAAACAATAACTGACAATCCATCGGCTAGTGTGAACATCTAGAGCAGCAAAGACCTAAGATACACGCGTTAGTCCTCTTTTCGACTGCTCAGAAACGTTTCCACTTTACATCGTCGAGAAGAAGCGTGTGCGCCTTGGAGTAAATGGCTCTTGCCAATGTTATTCTCGCCTAATATGGTGCTAAGCCTACAATCGAAGGTTATGCAGGACTTTTCGTCACCTTTTGACCACCGCTTTCACACTGTCAGTACAGTTTATGTGGGATAAAACTGGGAACTAACCTCAGTGTTACCCCTCTTTCCCCGACCTCAGTGAGATCACCATGTTCCATCTGCGCTAGGTCAGGTTCCAATGCACACTGGAAGAGCACTGGATGTTTTTTCTTCTGAGAAAAGACGCCAAGGATCATAGAAGTCTCACTAACCATCCTTGTACCGCCCTTCATCGAAAGCGGAGTCAAAGAGAATGTTATCCTGGTTGTCGAGTCCGAGTCAGATTTTCGGGTTATATATCCTCTCGATGCGCCGCTTACCCGGATAGTCTGGTTTAGTATCCATGACTCTTGTGCGGCGTACGCTACTCCAAGATGTCTAGGTAATTTAACCCAGGATGACGGTCTAGATGGACAGAAATGCATTTCTCCGAGGAGTGCCATCAACAATGACGTCTTCCCTGAACCAGTTGGACCAGTGATAAGATTAAGTTCTCCGGACCGAAACACCAGTTCATCTGGAATGCGAAGCATGAATTGCTCGTTCTGAGAGGACTCTGGCTTTGACCAAGAAAAGGCCGCGTGAGAGATGCCGACGGAGTCAGTGATATAGTTATCACTCTCAAGAGGAGAGAAGTCGGCATCATTTATTGAAGGTGCGATAATCACATCATCCTTGTAAGGATCAACTCTCGAAAAATCTGTGTTTCGATGGGAGCCTTCACTCACGTTCTTCAAAAAGCCGTTTATCCGGTCGAGTGCGACCTTTCCTAGACACCAAGTGTTGAGTTCTGGATAGTGCTGCATATAGGCACAGAAAACCTTGCATGAACCGAGGTAAAGCGTTGGCTACGATGTGAAGTTGAAGCTGCAGGATCTCAAATACTGGAAAACCTCATTTGTTGTTATCGCCACGATGGTTGGAATTCTCTTACCAGCGATCGATGAGAACACAAGCGATGCTGTAGGTGGTGTCAGCACAAGCAACGGGTCGTTGACTGTATCACTTACCAGTAAGCTTTTGACCAGCCACCGCCGTCTGCGATGAATTGAGTATCGGAAATAATCAAAGTCTGTGCAGGAAATTACATAGACGGAATAAGTGATGAGCATAACCACGATGGGTATAATGAAGCTGCATCCAATATACTGATCAGATATATACAGCCAGATAGATCTCAGAACTCACATGATCATGTTGTTCATGAGGTTAAGAAATGTACGCTTCCGGGTCCATGACAGTTCTTCCACACGTTGTTCTTCGAGTCGGTTGCTCATCTTTCGTTCCCATCCGAACAGCTTGATCATTCGGAGGACATTCATGGCTTATCTTG
This sequence comes from Chalciporus aff. trinitensis, assembly GCA_038089015.1. Lineage (NCBI taxonomy): Eukaryota > Fungi > Basidiomycota > Agaricomycetes > Boletales > Boletaceae > Chalciporus > Chalciporus aff. trinitensis. Next base: position 22,842 of record JBBPJZ010000144.1, read on the forward strand.
ATTTAGGACCGACTCTTCTGAGACGAAGAAAAGGCTAATGGAAACTTACTTTCGGTAACAACTTGCACTCTGCTATCGGTCTATGGGTACAGCGGTAAGTGGATCAGAGCATATCAACAACTGGACGGAACAAGCCTTCTTCATCTTTTCTATCTCAATATCTTTGAATAAACGAGCTATATATCCCGGAACCGGGAAGAGGATCACCATAGAGGCAGCGCCTACTAAAGCACTGTACAATGTTAACGGACGCAACCCACATTGTCGAATCAAACTCACCTCCAGCCCAACATCCTGTGAAGGAAGACGACACACAAGACTATCTGAAGCGGAATACCAAAAGCTTGCAAAGGTCAATCCCTCTCTCGATCCCGGCGGCCAATGCTGGGAACTTACCGATCGGAAGGAAATCCTTCGCCCCGGTAACGTTGGTCAAGTCGGTCGTCACATGGTTATTGATGGTGCCCATCAGATTAGATTCTCCGTGCGACTCCTCATCTGATGTCCCACCATTCTTGGTAGTCTGAAGCCTGATTCGCAAGGAATGTTTGAATATAAGGTCCGATAGAAGAGCTTCAGCGTGCACGGCTACTCGAGTCTACGGAGCAGTGGTTGGCAAAGTTGTCCCCACACCATTCGGCACCACTTACTGCAACGAAATCAAACCACTGGTACGAGAGAGAGCGCACAATGGGTCCAAGGAAAAGGAGTATGATCCATACAATCGGTCGTATAGTCGCGCCATTGCCCCCTGTTTCTATATACCTGGACGAAATGTGTCGATGCGCGTGAGAAGTCAAGTATGGTACTCACCTGAGGTATTGTTCCAACGCAAATGGGCTCACAAGAGCAGAAGTGATCTATATTTCAACTGTAATAAGACACCGAACCAGAGCGTGTTGCCCACGAACCTGCAACAAAACTATAAGTAGCAGCATCACATATTCTGGCCCTGTCCAATGATGTGTTAACGAGACAAACGGTATAACCGATTCTGTACTCACAGAATGTTTTCAACAAACCAAAGAACACGTGGGACCTATCGTTTCCATCCTGTGGCCCAAAGTACTGCAAAATAACATAGAAGTCAGGTTAAACATCTGCTGAAAAGGCGTGCACTGACGACGGAATTTCTAGAAACCAAGCTTGCGATGCGATCAGAATCCGCAAGGGGGTATAGCGCCTCGGCAGCGAGATGCTTGGATTTATATGCTACACTGATCAATGGGTTGAGCCAGGAAAAAATCAGAAGCGAGAACAAGGACGCCGTTTGTTCGGGATGAGGCTCCTCCAGGAATGCCTGGCACGGTGCTCGGTATAAGATCAATGAATACCTGCTACGAGGATGCTCACCGCGTCGTTTATTGGGTGACATTCTCTAGGACTTGTGAGGGGTAAGACAATTCCGAGAAGGCCGAGCAAGGCATCTTCTATAACACGTTTGAAGCCGAGTGTATGTGATGACCCTCCATTCAGGGTGAAGAATGGCCAAATATCGTGGTATACAGCTGTTGCAAAGACAGAAAGGAAGATGATATCGACATGCCTAGTCAAATGACTTCTTCTTCCATGGTCGAAAACAGAAAGTAAATTGAGGATTGACCCATAGATCTGCAAACCACAATTAGCGATAGACATCACATCACACCCGGCTGAATTGCTTCTGTAACTCGGGACTTACAATCGGAATGAAGAAAGTCTCTCGACTTTCCTGAATGCCCAGTGACCCAGTATTTTCATGGCTCCCTGCAAGCGCAGAAGTTACAACAAGGAGAACGCACGCGACCACTCTGACAATCCTGAAGTACGAAGGCAGTCGTGTTCCTCGGTCAGAAACGCGCCGTTTGCCTTCGCCATCACATCCATGGTATCCATGGTACAATGCAGACAAAACGATGCTCGAGAACGACCCAGCGACGACTATCACTGGCAGTGGAAAGAAGTCCATGGTGCGGGTATGTGTGCGCGTCCCACAGCATATGACGCGTTAAATAGGAACCCAGTCCTGACTGACGCAATCACCGGGGACTCACATGCTAGCCGTTGTCAGTGTGTCTGATTTGGTTGGGAGTTTCCGGAACCTTCAAAAAGGGGACACAAGCACTGGAATTAGCACCTACCACAGAAGAGTAAACTTGTACCACAACTGCGGCAGTCCGCACAAGGTTGATCCCCCTGGCAGGAAACCCATATCTGACTCGGTCTATGGTTTGCGGAGGCTTCTCACGCAGTAGTATAAGCTTGGGTGTGATCCCAAACTTGAAGTTCGTGCGAAGAGGGCAAACTTAAAGTTTCCCGATAGCATGTCCGACACCCGCCGCAGTGGCAGGTCGTGCTGATCGCCAGACAGAGCAAACACACCTCGAACATAAGAGAGATGGCGTGCAATAAAGCGAATGTATATGTATGCAATATGCTACATTTGCTTGCGGGGGTTTCCACTGCGTATGAAATTATCTATTCCATTATCGAATCAAAGGTATCCGCAAGGCCCCGTGTGATATCAGTTGTTTCAAAGTGTCCAGATCTTCACATTCGAATCACGTCCCCCAGATGCGAGATAACGGTCCATATACCGGAGGCGGTCTACAGGCCGCGTGTGACCATTCGTTAGTAACGTGGAATGTTGCATGGTGGTACGATTGTATATCTGGAGAGATGGGACTGTGCTCAGAGGTGTGCAAGGGAGGAAAGCGGCGCACAACATACCTTGACACCATTCTCGCCTGTGGCTGCGACAATTTTGCGGGTGTCGAACTGCAGCGCAGTCACTCCATGATCGTACTTGAGGGTTTCGAATACCCCGCCTGTCCGAACATCCCATATCTATAACAAAACCATATAAGGTGCCAGATCCTATGGGGAAGTGTGATTTCGACACTTACTCGAATCGACTTGTCCAGACTGCCACTGACGATATGCACTTCGTCAAACTGTAGACAAGTTACTGGAGCTGTGTGTCCCAGCAGTGTCCGATGCGCCTGACCAGTACGCACTGACACATTGTCAGTCTTCACTGAAAACGTGACAAAAGTAGTACCGAAGGCTCACTGTCCCACATTCGTACTGCGCCATCTCCGCTGCCACTGACAAGCCCGTAGCCCCAGAACTGGACGCCACCGACAAAGTCTTGGTACATCTCCCAGCTGCCATCCGCATACGGTGGTGTCGGAACTGCGAATGTGCCAGCAGCCGCAGTTGCACCTGAGAACCCTAATTGATTGGTAGGCGGCGCGACCTGGGAGTGCGAGATTGCCCAAAGGATATCCATAGTCAAGACGCATTGTCCAGCGCTGAGATCCCACTGGCGGAGCGTCTTGTCCGAAGCACCCGTGACCTATGGGGTGTCAATAAGTTCGCGCAGTGTGCAAGAAAAGTTATTTACCAAACATGCGTCTTCGAAATAAAGGGCTGTAACAGCCTTGCTATGACCGTCAAAGATCCGTATGCAGGGCCCGTCGATGTCTGTGTCAGCCTCACTCGCAGAACCGGAGCTGATGATATCAGGTCTTTCTACAAGCTCTCCATCGGGGAGTGAGCTTGCATCTTCCTCCATGACGTCAGATAGTCCATCCTTCTCCCAGTCGTCGTCGACGAGACGAAGGTCCCATAACCGAACAGAGCCGTCTTCGCTTCCGGTCAAGCACAAGTTATCTTCCACTTGTATGCATTTCACTCCACCGCGATGCCCACGTAGCCGACCAAGTTCTGAGCCCGTCATCAAGTCCCAGACTCGAGGTTGTGAGTCATCCTGCGAAGAACTGACTAATGATCCATATGGTTCAGAGAAATCAAGCGCGGTTATCGGCGTTGTATGACTTTCCAATGTCTTAGGTAACGAATTAGTAAAAGCGTAGCACACGATGTGATATAAAATACCATAAATGCAATAGCGGGAGGTAGGTCGTCATGCTCAGACGGTAAAAAGACAGGTCCTACAACGGATCAGTGTGGAACGCCTAGGTGAGTAAGTAAGATAGATACCTTTCCTCCGTCGTGAAGGAGCGACATGAGTAGATTGAGCAGCAGCGGCTTTATGGTGTTTGGAGGTCGATTCTTCGAACTCCAGGCGCTCCCGGACGCCTTCCACTGATGTGGGCTTAGTTGAATGTGCGAACCGACCAAAACAAATACGTACGTTCAGCATCCAACTCCAGTTCGTCTTCCTGGATTTTCAAAAGGTCCTGCTCTAATTGTTCGCGAATCAAGTCCAAAGCTTTGATTTTGTTCTCGACCTCTGCAATCTCGCTTTGGACCAGGCTCTGTGGCAGCATTGGATGGAGGGAGGAGGAAGTCACGAGACATGCACGTACCCGCCGTACATGCAGATTTTCCTTGTCCCGAGCAATTTCCGCTACCTGTCGCGTGAGTTCGTCCTTGCCCAAAATCTTGGTGGTGCTAAGACTTTCCCTGGCCTTCCTCTTTCCCTTTCGTCTTCCCTGTTCAACCACGACGATGTCGTCCTCGATAATCTCCTCTGCTTCTCCATCTTCCAACATTCCCCTCGCATGCAAGCCCAACTTCTTCAACCCAACTTTTGGCACATCCACGTTCCGCAACTGTCGCCGTCTCGTCCGATTCTTTTCCGAGCTTGGAATTGTTGCATTAAATCCGCGTAAAAGGCTCACGTCAGACGCGACGCCCTCTGGCTCTGGAACATCGGTATTGAGCAGTTCTTCTGTTGCTTCGGCGATGAGAAGGTCACGCGACGTGACGCGGTGGCCGCCTCCAAGGGTAAGTCGTAGTGGAGCGCGTCCGAGGGTTGCAAAGTCCATCTTGGAGCCCCCTCTTGTTGGGTTGGCGATCGAACCACGAGAGCGGGAAGATACCGTAGCAGCAGCCGACATCATTCTCGGTGTCATGATGACGGGAGCGACTAGATTTGCAGACGCGAAGGTCGTGTGTTAGCCGAGAGTTGGATGAAAGGAAGGAGATGTATACTGACGGTCTGAGAGGATCCTAGTTGAATCCTCCTTCTTATGAGAGAAGGGGGAGAAGAGAGCTTTGGACATGACTTCTAGCTTGCTCTGAGCGGATGCAGGGGGTTGAGAGTCGTTGGGGAAGGAGTTCGTTTTGTGAGTAGTTTCAGTTTCCGACCTACTCCCGAAAGACTTTCCGCTAGACTTGGAAGTCATACCGTTGCATTCCGACGAGAGACAGAACTAGAAAAGGAAATTGGTGGAGTATGTATCTACGACAGACAGTAAAATGTCTGAGAGACGGTTGCCCGTCCAGCAATCGGGTTCAGAGCATAACGTACAGTTACCTAAGAAAGGAAGTTTATTCACACGGGTGCTACCACAGCGGTTGTGTCCTCGCAAGGCATATCAACGATGGCATTTTCAACCTGACCGTCTTTCATTCGCAGCGAATCGCAGGAGTTGACTCTGTTTATCTCCAATTGGGCGAAAATCTCGCATAAAGCCATACTACAGCGGTCCCAATCATAGTGTAGGTCACTGACAAGCAGTCCATCCTCAAGCTCGATGATGTCGATGATGGGGAAGGCGACCATTTATTGATGACCCCGCGGAAGATTATTTGGATGTGGCAGAGAGTGGGCGCATACAATGTGAGCAGCTATTATAGACCCAGGTGCGTATTACTCGAACTCGCTGGTTGACAAAGAGCCCATGGTAGTGTTGAGTGGGCATTGGGGGTTTCTCTGGTATGCGGTACGGGTAAGAGCAATTCATCTAAACGTGTAGCAGAGCAGAGCGAATCGAGCACAATTTCCATCTTGATCGACGAGCGTGCGCGTTAAAAGACGGTCTAGATCGGAATAACTTGGCATGCACTAAAGTCAAACTAAAGTAGATGTCAGTTGACAGAGATAGTCTGAAAGCTTGTTCGTTTGATGTGAAAATCTACTACGCAGAGACTAAGCTACAGTGGCTCTAGATAGCGATTCTCCGGGACCATCAGGCAACCTCTGCATGCGATGGCCAGACAAGATTCTTCGAAAAATTAACCAAGGAACATGTGGGGGAGTGGGGGTGCGCATACCGATGACAATGTCCAGCGCATAGAACTGTCTAGAACCTCGGATCTCACGACCCTGGCGTGTACGATTCTGGGGATGTTCTTATACAGGGTCTTACAGGGTCTTACAGGGTCTTACACGTTCTTAACTTGGATGATGGAAACAGTCATCACGTGCGATGACATCAGTGGTCCGGACCCTGGTCTAGACCGGTGACATCATACCTCGTGATCGGATGGAAATGACATGGAGATGGACGAGTTACATATAGCGACGAGTGCGAACTTGTCAAAGAAAATCGAGTAAACTTTCATTCACTCGCATGCTGGGTCAGAATAAACAAACTGTAAGTCTTTCTTTCTCTCTACGTTTATCATTCTTCCTCTTTCTCCACAGCAGTGTATGTCAACCTCGCTCGATACCTGATCAACCAACTTTCCTCGCTCCCAACTGCCACTTACCCCTTCATCTTCCCCGCATACGGGGATGTCTGACGATTTCTTTTCAAACGTACCCTTTAACGCCCAGAGCAGCACAAACACAGAGTCCCACAACTCTTTCGCCCATGCCATCACCGTTCGCTTCGGATCCGCCGATCTCCTCACCGCTCGTCTTCTCCCCGGCGATGTTCCCCCTCAAAACCCTTCCCACCCTCATTCAGACCACGCCCATCCCCATCTCCCGCCCCAGACCGCCTCCTCTCCCGCCTTAACTTCCCTTCCTGCCACTCCACGCATTATTCCTTCCTCAGGCGCACAGGGTTTCACACCTGTGCAACCGTCAGCACTCTCGTCCTACCTTTCTGACCCGTCCACTCTTATCCTCGACATCCGTCCCCATGCTGTCCATGCCGCTGCTCGCATCAATCGTGCCCTTTCCCTTTCCGTCCCCACTACCCTTCTCAAACGTCCACTCTTCTCCCTTTCGAAGCTCTCTCAGATGCTTCCGTCTCCCTCCTCACGTGCCCGCTTTGCAGAATGGTCCACCGCATCACGTATCTTGGTATACGATTCCGATTCCACCCTCATTCCTGAAAACAGCATCATCGCAGGTCTCTTGCGCAAATTTCGCGCAGAGGGCTTCACTGGAGAGCTCGGCTGGGTCCGTGGCGGTTTTCAAGCAGTCTGGAAGGAGGCTCGCGAGTTCGCAACCACTGAACGATCCACTCCCGAGGAAGATGATGCTGACCCTGGTGGACCTTCATCGGGTGCACTCAGGACCACGCATCTCCCTAAAGCCGCGTTTTCCCTCTCTTCTACTCTCGTAGGATGCCTACCTGGAAGTAATGTCGTCTCAAATACGCCAGCTCCATCTGCATCTCGTGCCGCCAATCCCTTCTTCGATGCGATTCGCCAGAATGTAGAGCTTTCCCAAGGCATCACAGAGCGTATCCCGTTACGCCTTCCGAGACGTGTCAGGAGGCGAATCAATGATTTGCCTTTTCGATGGTTGCAGGATATCGCACGTCGATCTGCGGTGAGGCATCCATCATCGCGCCTACCAGAACCTGGTAGTTTGGAATCAGGCTCTGAGTCAAGCGATGATCCTCATACCTCTGATCCCGACGAGCACGATCCAGATGTGGAAGAGGGCACCGAGGCACTCGCGATGCAGTTTTATCGTATCGAGCTTGCGGAGCAGCGACGTCTACGGACCATCATGGAACATCATACGAGGGAAAGCGAGGTCTCTGCGGTTACCTCGCAGAAAATGCCTGAAGGTAGTGGGCTCGGGGTTACTAATCGCGTGCAAGTACCGACAGGCGCAAAGACGGTGCCTGGTACACCTCTGCCAGCTGCATTCCCCTTTTCAATCACAGCGGGTGTAGAGAAGGGCACGAAGAACAGGTGGGTTTGTCGCATGGTTTGCGTTCATTTACTCCTATCTTGGTTATCTGGTTTGCAATTTGGATCTTTTCCCCCCCTCTCGCTCTTTATGATACTCTGTGCGTTCCTCATCTTCGTGATGTCTTCTGTTCGATCCTCGGCTTGTCTGGCATATCGGAGGGTCATCGAACTCGCGCGATTGTCCATCCAGATCGGGAACGACGATAGCTTGCTTTCTTTGTTCACGCCCCTATCTTCACGCGCCTGCCTCGCCGATTCTTCCTGTGAATCGTGAATTGAGCGTTTCAGCTCACACTCCCCCTCGCCTGTAACAGATATACCCACATCTGGCCCTTCGAGCATGCCCGTGTCCGCCTTCACGATGCTCGTCATCAGGGCTCGCATCCGGGCAAGCGGAACCGTAAACCTTCAGAACGCGGTCGCAAGAGTAGATCAAGGGAGAAAGGTAAGGAAAAGGACGGCGAACAAGACCGAGCGCAACATCAAGGCGACGACAACTTCCGTCGTAGCCGTTCGACTCCCGAGTTTCTCCCAACCTCGACTCTTTTGATCGAGAGCACTACTATACACACCATGGATCTTGGTGCTCCGTCATCTAGACCCGGTCATAATGATAGTGTCGCGGGTGCAAGCACGAAGTTGGAGACGAGTGCCGCAGTGCCACCTCCTAGTCGAAGCTCCAATGTACCCCAGGTCAAGATTGAGTATGAAGTCACGGACCAAGATTCACGGATGTCTGAACCCCCTACACCACTCACCGCATATCCTCTCCCGACCCCCGCCTTTTATACCCCAATGGAGTATTCGCCAATGCCAACACCTATGCGTCTGCACTCACCTTCGACGCCGTCACTTGCAGGCAATCCCGGTATAGGTCCTCTAGACAAGGTTGGGGGGACACAGTTTTCTCTCCCTGCATCTGGCTTCCCTCCGCTGCCGCTTCCTACTTTCCAGTTACGTTTACCTAACCGCTTTGGTGGCTCGTTGCCTCGTATTGGGGAAACTTCGAGCTCAGAAACAGCGCCCTCGTCGACTGTCGATGTTAGGCCAGCGATCACCGAGCCAGTAGCAGGTGATAGCGGTACCCAAATCAATTCGCGGAGAGGCTCCTCCCCTGCAGACGATTACGTGAATGCGTCGTACGTTCAACCGTTGGGCACACGCAAGCGATATATTGCGACACAAGGACCCTTGCCATCGACTTTTGTCGACTTTTGGACGTGAGCTTGCTGCCTATTGTCACGAATGCTGAAGACTGAACCGTTTCTTCGCTCTCAATAGGCTTGTCTGGGAGCAAAACGTCCACGTCATCGTCATGCTCACCCGCGAAATCGAAAATGCCATGGTCAAATGTGGGACCTATTGGACTGACAATCAGTATGGTCCGTTGAAACTCGAGCTCCTCTCCACCTCTCCACCTATCTCGCCCAGCACACATCCGATGTCCACAGATGTCGCTAAACAGGGCTTCTTCTTTGCTGTTCGCGAACCATTGGGAAGGACAAGCCGAGTATCCCATAACCAGCCAACGACGATCGTACGCACGTTTGCCCTCAGTCACTCGTCCTATCCTGGCGTTCCCCCGCGAAGGATCACCCATCTGCAGTACCTCGATTGGCCGGACATGAACGTCCCCGACGATCCGAGAGGTGTCTTGGACTTTATAAAGAGAGTCGAGCGAGCTGTGGCTGAAAGCAGCCCTGGGCCTAGTCCGGGCGAGACGCTGAGCGGGAGCTTGAGTCCTGGCAGTGGGAGCGGAAGTCTGTCGGAAGTTCAGTCGCCAGAGCCGCGATCTGATTCGGTCGGACAAGATAAATCAGGGTTACTGTCTCCCACCGGTGGCGTGGTTCCGGAAACGAAAAAGCGCGGAAAGGGGTGGAGGCACCCCGAGCTGGATGCAAAGACGGGTATTGCGACGTTTGCACTGGGTGGACCGCCGCCTGTGTTGCTACATTGTTCGGCTGGAGTGGGAAGGACAGGAGGCTTCATCACTGTGGATGCGGTATTGGACGGGATAAGGAATGAAGTAAGGAGGAAGATCGAATCGAGGAAAATGTCAGTCAGGGTAGGAGTGGCTTCGGGCTTATGTGCAGGGCTCAAAGCTGCTGTCAGCGGAGAGCTCGATGGGAGCACTGAGACAGGGATTAGCAGCATGGACAGTGGTGGCGGCAGCGTCAGTGGGGAAGGGGAACAGAGGGAAGGGGAACAGATGGACGTGGACAAGCTACCAACCATCGAGAAAGCATCGACGACCCAGGATTCCCTGATCAACACGGTCCCGCTCCACATCTCCGCCGGCGAGCGCAAGAAAGGCCGAAAACGTCCGCATCACAGTGTCAATCCTTCGGACGAGAAAGCGCGTTCTTCAGAATCGCTTGTGGTGCACGTTCCGTATGCGGGAACGAGCGACGTACCAGAGAGTCGCAATATCTCTGGCATGCACTTCGATGATTCCAAGAAGGGCTGGCAGTCGTCTTCCACGCGCCAGTGGGCAGAACAAGTATCCGACCAGACCCATATTCGTTCAGAGGGAGAACCCCCTCCGCAGACACGCGCCCACTTGGCAGCATCCTCAGTACCAACGCCTAGTCGTGACATGTCCCCAAGCAACTCCAACAGCAGTGGTCCTTCGGCACTTAATTCTGCGGACGAGTCGCCAGGGGGATCAGGGAGCGCATGTGCTAGCGAGAATGTCAGTGGAAGTGCCAGCGGTAGCGGCACCGGAAGCAGAGATGATGAGCAGAAGAGCGGAAGAGGCAGTGCGAGTGGAAAGAGTGGTGTATCCGGGAGTGGCAGTGGAAGCGGCAGTGGGACTGGCAGTGGCAG
>JBBPJZ010000145.1:0-33397 GCA_038089015.1 Chalciporus aff. trinitensis
CTCCGAGTCCGAGTCCGAGTCCGAGTCCAAGTTTGATCAAGTCTCCCCAGTCTAATAATTGCTCAACTTTGTCGCAGTCAACTCTGCTTAGATCCAACGTCGAATTTACTAGTGCATTAGAAAAAAAGGGGGATCTAGACACCAGGTCATTGGTGTGGATGCGTTCAAGTACCTACCTACCCATTTGAAAGCAAAAGTGATCGACAGTAAATCGTGAGCGGCGCCTTTATCAACGGTTGCTACAGCTACTCGTACAATACATCCAGTCCGTGCTTGTCGGTATCGTTACCTGGTATACCACCTACTGGTCTCATCTCAGTCAAAGATTTGGCTCTTCTTGTACCACGCGTTTTACACCCTTTCCGCGATATCCATCCAATCAAGCCTGCCCCGACAAACGTCTAGCAAACTCGACCAATGCCCTAGAAAACACCGTCAGCACACGACATCAATCCGATAGATGCATCACTAGAAAAAAAAAAAAGACTCACCGAACAGGACGGCCTGACATGCCTTTCTCCATATACGGTGTCGACCGGGTCGGCTAGTCGTTCACATCCATGAATCAGCCGTGTCCAAGGTGCTAGGATCAAAGGCGGGATTGGCGCACCTCTCTCACGCTCGAAGTGTCCATGTGGGCCCATCGGATGGCTGGGTGTTCTTCACCTTCTTTAGGCTCGACTCCGTCTACGAAGGATTTGAGGAACAGTGCAGCCGTGCACGATCCAGCGGGGCTGCCACCACTCTACAACAAAAAAAATCACAGGTGTTCAGTGGGACGAGAAGATCACAGGCGAGAGACCGCACGTTGCACAAGTCAGCGTTGGATGAGTAGATCTGTGGGCCGTAATCTTCGTCGAGAGGCATACGCCAGAGACGGTCGTATTCGTATTCACCAGCTTCGTGGAGTTGTTGCCAGAGTTCGTCCGAGTTCTGATGTCACACAGTCAGTGGAATGTGTGGGGGTGTCTATGAGGGGAATGACGTACAGTGAAGACACCGCTGTAGACTTCACCCAAGGCGACTTTGATGGCGCTGCAAGAGAGGTCGGCAGTGGGTTCAGGTGGAGGAAGGGAGATCCACGCACCCAGTCAGAGTTGCAACATCGATGAGGGTGTGAGGCTTGAACTCAGTAGAGGCGTAATAAATTGCATCTTCAAAGAGATGTGTTAGATCCAAAGACCAGGTTACGAAAAACGAACCTACCAGAAAGAACCAATCTACCTTCAGCATCGGTGTTATCGATCTCAATGGATTTGCCGTTCATGGCATAGACGCTGACATAGAATACTCAGTGGTATGCACTTGCCCGTAAGAAATGTCACCAACATATCCCCAGGTTTGTTCGCGCTCGGACCGGGCATGTTCTCGGTGAGAGGGGTCACAACAACGACGTTGATACTGTTGACGGAGAGTATTTAGCTGGGTAATAGAATGCAGTATGCAGGGAAACGAACGGAAGTTTGAGCGAGGCAATCGCCCACAAGGTTGAGACAACGATGGCAGCACCACCTATCACGCCTTTGATTCAGACTACGTTCCGTGTCTTGCTAAAAAACCTTACCCATGTCACCACGCATCGCCTTCATGCTCTTTACAGACATGTCAGTTAGCTTCATGACATGGTTAAATCAGCCGACGTACATCGCCAGGCTTGAGGCTAATTCCTCCGGAGTCAAAGGTAATACCTTTGCCGACAAGCGCAATTGGTTTGTCTGCGGGGTTAGGTGCACCTTTGTAGTGGCTAATAAATGGCGATCAATGAGATATAAGCTAATGCTACCGGGATACGCACATTTCGAGCACCTTGGCAGGTTCATCGGTACCCTTAGTTACCGACAAGAAGGTTCGCTGTGATTGAGCAAAAGTGTCAGTCAATGACCCGATAGATCCAAGTGATGCGACGTACCATTCCCTTTTCAGCTGCCCAGGCTGCAGGGGTAAATGGATCGATCATTAGAGTGATGGCAGATCAATTGATCCCGTCATACCTTCGTCATGTACAATAACCTCGACGTTATCGAGACCCTTAAATGCCTCTTTGGCGCGCTCAGTGAAAACCTGTGAAAGTCAGTAGGAAATCTGAAGGTCTGCATCTATGCTTACCGTAGGAGTGATGATGTTCGCAGGCAGCTCCTTGAGCTGGGAGAGCTCATGTGAGCAACTTGAGGACGCAGATAGCGGTTATCAACTTACAGTGCGGCACATGTTTTGAGCATTGGCGTAGACAACACCACGCTCCCACTCCGCAGAGGTAGCATTGGGTGTGATTTTAATTTTCGGGAGTGCAGGCTCCTTCGCGCGCGGGTCGAATACGGACGGAGGAGATGTCTTGAGGGTGAAGTCGTATAACGCAAGGTGGGCCGCGACAGCTATGACAACACGTGGGGTTACCCTGACAACGATGGGTCAAAGTCTTACCTGCAGCGTGAGGATCAGCTGAAGCATCGATGATTGCCTCGGAAACACCCTCCCCGAGGGCCTTGACACTCTTCACAGCGCTTCCAACAGCTTTTCTGACGACCTCGCGACGGGCATCGCCTTTCTTTGCTTCGAAAGCATCTCCGAGGGACACGAGGGCAGTTACACCCACATCTCCTGTACCATAAAAGAGATGCGAGGTACCGACTTTAGCTGGCTTTTGGCCCTGGGGAACGGTGGCCCACAGGGTCGCTGGATTGACCTTTGTGGCGGCGTTCTGGCCAGGGTTTTTGGGGTCGAGAGGGACGACGTAGGCGGTTGAAGACATTGATCGCAGTAGAGTTGATCTCACTGGCAACTTGAAGACAGCTGATCTTGATCTCCGGAAGGTCCACATCGTCGGGTTCCGGATGTCGTCCCAGAATGGTCCGGGTGAAAAGTCTGTATCATCAACATGCGTAAATACGAGTGAAATGGCACGGAGGCTGATGTGCGTATAGAAGGCAAGACCGTGCTAAGGCGAATAAATTATACAACAGGAGCGACTGGATTTCGTGTAAATCCTTCCTTTTCTTTGATCGTTGCCCAGTGCCCACCAACCTTTCATGGTCTCGTCTAATTGGCGAAGTCTTTCGTCTTCTAAAAGGTTGTCAAAAAGTGGTCGAAATTTCGGAGAAGCCGTTGAAGGACACGCGGAACGTTTGGGTTGGATTGGGATGGCTTTGGGAAGGAACGCTCCGATCCGGTTAATGGGGGTTTTGTCGAGTTAAACGAGGATGAATGCGGGGGCTCAAGGTAATCGGAGTCGAGGTGTTTCTGTATTCAAAGCAGGCTCGTTGGGATGAAGAATGGGATCACTGATTGTTCCGCGTACGCCATTTGTAATATTTGTTGAAATCGGTGTCAATGTTTCGTACGATGAATACACATATGGATACGGACCATCAATTTGATTTCATCTTCGAGCTCGTTCGCGAAATGAGATTTGTTTCGTGGTAACAGAACATTGGAATGCCGACGACCACGCTGCACAGTGACGGAATAAAAGTTGAACGTTGATTCAACTTCAGAGCGAAGTCCCGCATAGTACTGCCGCTGAGGTATAGCCATTACCTCGATCTTACCTCGGATGAGCTCAGATGACACCCTTTCACTCCTTTCACGTACATTATGTGACCGATAGCCATGTGACTGAATGATCACTCTGGCACTGGAGGATCCGGACATGCTTGTCTTCCAGCAGGTTGGTTTGCCCAATTCCTCTACATGTAACCCATCTCACACTTTTCAGGCCAATAAGCCCACATTTACGCTCCTCTTCCGTGTCACTATTGACATTCTTCCTGCCCCGGCATCATCGGCACCCGCAAGCGAGTCTTTTCGTCCAGAAAGGACACCTCGGCGGAACAGCTTCAAGTCACCTAGCAGAATGTTCGACATCACTATATCACATCTTAGCGGTGTGATATCATGAACTACCTCGTGTGCTCGTGCACCTCACCTTACCTCGGAACCGAGGTGAAACTCCAATCTTACCTCTGATTCCCGAGGTAAAACTCCGACCTCACCACGCGGCAGCACTAGTCCCGCCTGCCCTGTAGACTTTGAAATGGATGTTAGCGCGATTACAAGGCAGGTAGACACCTTCGGTTACATTGTTTCCAAATGGCAGTTAACAGTACAAACCCGGTCTATTCGGGGTATCGACCTTCTGCCGCTGGGGAGCGGTTTTTAGCAGCCGCAAAATACCTGTTTTGAGGATATGAAGAGGCTATTCACCAAGTGGTTGCCATCTGGATATAGTAAACACACATAGAACGCTCGCCATATCCAATCAGACACCCACCCATATGATCGAGTTCATGATCCTGATCATGTCCAATGCATTCGCCCCAGTCGTTTCTCTGCGGCAAACCAGCTGAACGCCATGTTGGCACGTGCTCTGGAACATATGATGTCAAGTTCGAGGACAACACCACTTGTGCATCGGTGATCTGATGACGGCCCATTCTACTGCCACCTTGAAGGTGGCGTTTTGAAAACAGGCTAGTTGAATATTAATGTTCCTTGAGTAGATCCGCACGTTTCAACGAAGTTTTATAGGGCAAAGCGACCTCACTTGTGACTCGCCAGGTCTCGATCGGCACGCACACTAGCATCTGGGGACTTCCAGGACAAATATTGGAGGTATGCTACGTCCACCGGTGACACCTAAGCGATGAATATCTCAACTGGGCTCACCCTCCGGATACACCACTTGAGGCCAGATGACATACTCGTCATTTCCATCTCGTATCTCGGAGACACATGGCCCGGAGTAAGTACTTAATAACCAGCCCATCGTCACACTACGAATTAAACCTGCTATTCTATCATCCAATTCCACAACCATGGTCGCACTAACGCTATCCCAGTTAGTCCAGAACAATATCTGGAGCGTTGGCTGCGTCATTAGTGGTCTTATCGCAGCTACAATTGTCGTCACTAGGCTATCAGATCGTCCCAATGTATGTAAGGTCTGATCTCCCTTTTCTCCGTCCGACTAACGATGCGCTTCTGGCTAGCTGGATGCGTTCCCAACTATTGGGTCGAGTTCATGGCTTGGATCATGGTGGGGTGGTCTGAAGTATCTCACCAGCGCAGAGAAGATCATCCAAGCGGGGTACGACAAGGTATGTTTGTCCAGTCACACATCATCCAATGTCTATTCAAAATAATTGTAGTACAAAGATACTCCATTCAAGGTTGCGACACCATTCCGATGGATGGTCATTCTCACTAGTCGCAAGCATGTAGGAGAATTACAAAGTGTGTCTGAAGACATATTTTCATTCCGTGCGGCTACAAATGACGTGAGGAATCGAGTAACCTCTTGGTTTAGAGTACATCTGATTATAACTTGGCCTATGAAATAGGCTTTCAATACCGATCACATGATGGATCAGAGTTCCGTGTATCGTAACCCTACCCACATTCACGTCACTCGCACTCAGCTCACGAAGAATCTCAATGTTCTATTCCCTGAAATTTTTGACGAGGTCTCCACGGCATTTGATGAGGTCTTGGAACTCAAAGGAAATGGTGAGCAGGGCTCACTTTTGTCCCTATTTTCAACTTAACTCAAAACCGGATGACACAGAGTGGAAGAGCATGCCTGTACTTAAGACTGTACAACAAGTAATTTGCAGGACCAGCAACAGAATGTTTGTCGGTCTTCCGCTCTGTCAGTACTCCCAGTATTTTCCTCGCCGTTCACATCCTCACACGTCATCGCTTGCAGGCCGAAACAAAGACTATATCGATGTCAACATCCAGTGGGCGGCTAACGCGCTCCCTGCGGGTGTTCCTATTGGTTTTCTGCCGAAATTCATGCGACGGTAGAGTATTACAAGTTCCCCATCTGAGCACTGGTGCTTATTGTTGTGAGATGATAGCACAGCTGTGCGGTACCTTACCAAAATTCCCGCAAGTGATGAGCGAGTTGTCAATCACCTTCGTCCTCTCATCGAAGAGCGGCGGAAGTGCCTTGAGAACTATGGTAAAGAATGGGCCGACAAACCTGTTCGTGTGCTATTTGATCCTTGACACCTGGGTAACAATCCTAACGACTGTTCTTGGCAGAACGATTTCTTGGCATGGTTAATGAATGTGCAAGATGAAGCGCCTGAAATCTTGGCAACTCGCCTTACGATTATCAACCTTGCTTCTATTCATGTGAGTAGTGGATAGCCCTCATTATTCTCGTTCGCTGAGCTTGGTCCTCTAGCCACCTTCTATTGTGAGTGTGACGTAGTTGCTAATGTCCTAGTTACTCAACAGTGTCTATCTTTTGAAGACGTTCACAGGCGCCATCTTCATGCTCGCAGCCCACCGCGAATATATCCATCCACTTCGGGAAGAAGTCGAGGCTATTGTTGAGCAAGAAGGATGGTGTAAGGCATCGGTTGACCAGATGCACAAAGTCGACAGTTTCCTCAGGGAATTTATGCGTATTGAAGGTGTCGGCATCTGTAAGTTGGTTCGTCATTATGTATAATAACACTCCGTCTAACCTTGACTAGTGAACATGCACCGAAAAGTCATGAAGGATTACACATTCTCGGATGGGTTGTTTATTCCCAAAGGAACAAAGATCGCTTTCGCTGCTCAATGTTTACATTCAGACGAGGCAAACTATCCCAACGCAACAGTGTTCGATCCATTCCGGTTCTCGAAGATGCGTGAAGGAGAGGAAGACAGTATCAAGAATCAATTCACGACAACGTCATATGAATACCTACCATTTGGATATGGTAGACATGCATGGTGCGGTCGTTTATCGTCGTCCTGTCATCGATCGACACTAAAATCTGTCTCTGTTGTTAAGCCCAGGTCGGTTCTTCGCTAGTTACGAACTCAAGACCATGTTGGCATATGTGGTCGTGACGTATGACATCAAGTTAGAGGGGAATGCTCCGCGTCCCTTGTCTATTGGCGATATAAGGCTGGCTCATCCGACGGCGAAGTTGATGTTCAGAAAGAGGGCGAACTTGAACTAGATTTTCAGTGGGATAGATATTTGTATGATGGTTGGCCTGGGAGCACGCGGCGTCTGCGGCTTCCCCCCCGGCTTGAATACGAGAGTGTTCCTCTATTTCGGCCTTATGCTCAGCCTGAACTGCCCTCCCTCTCCCTCTCCCTCTCCGCCTCTGCCTTTGCCTGAGATGCTCATCACGAAGGCATCTACCACCAGTCATAACAACAGTTGGGTGTTGGACGAGGTGAAGGCGAGGATAGAGACATGCCTGTGCATCCGTGATATGTGTGTTGTGGAAGCCCTCGCGACTGTAGACAAATTGCACAGATCATCAACCTTCTCGCATGGCTTGATGGTAGCAGAAGATAGGGGGCACAACACGGATGCAATGTGACGATTCAGGATACACGCTCTCCCACACCACAACATAGTGAGAGGAGTGGAGGTCACATGAAACAGAGCAATGCAGGCACGAATCATCACTTTCAGGCTTAGTGCTTGCAGGATGGGCACATATCATACTCGTACCATATTTGGCCTAGCACTACTTAGTTGGGGGATGCCTACTGGGGCTACTGAGCCATATGGTGCTACATGGTGCTAAGTAGCCATCTTGCAGTCTCTTGATGTGGATTTTCACGGTATTGGGTTGAATGCAAAACTTGCGACAGGACACTAGGCCGGAAACAGCCGTCGGGGCCAGGTCCACCCGAAGGGCCTTGAGTATGATCAATGACTCATCCGGAAAGGCTGGTTGACCACGACAGGGACAGATGCAGGAACACAGCTACAGACCCTGACAGATAGATGACATTTTGCTGATGTCAACTTCGTCGAGCGGTTGCGATATAGTAAACACGCATGGTACGCCTGCCATACCCACTGATCAGACACTTGTCGATGATGGAACTCCGAGTCATGATCATATCCAATGCGTTCGTGCTGGGCGTTTCTCTGCGGCAAACTAGCTGAGCGCCATGTTGGCACATGCTCTGCCACTGACATATGATGTCAGGTTCAGGGAGAACACCACACGCGCATCTCTGATTATAGTCCGGGCCCTTCTGACTGCCAACTTGAAGGTCACCCGTTTTTTGAAAACGGGCTAGCTGATTTGCTGCTCTGTGCCCTGCATCCAGCGACCTCCAGGACAAATGTCGGAGGTAGGCTACGTCGGGTGGTGACATGTAAGTCTTCTGAGAGGGCTCACCACGCGGATAGAGATCAGAAGACATACTCATCATCTCCATCTCGTACATTGGAGCCATATGGCCCAGAGTGAGTACTTAATAACTAGCCTGTGGTCCCACTACGAAGTAAACCTGCTACTCTATCATTCCACTCCACAATCATGATCGCGCTAATGTTATCCCAGTTGGCTCAGGACAATATCTCGAGTGTTGGGTGCGTCGTTGCTGCTCTTGTGGCAGCTGCCGTCGTTGTTACGATGCTATCAGATGGACCCAATGTACATGACCTCGTGTCTCTTTTTTCTTCGTCCAACTAACGATGCGTCTCTGGCTAGCTGAATGCATTCCCATCCATTGGGTCGAGTTCGTGGCTCGGATCATGGTGGGATGCAATCAAATACCTGACCAACGCAGAGAAGATCATCCAAGCGGGGTATGACAAGGTCCATTTGTCCAGTCACACTTCATCTAATGTGTATTGAAAATAATTGTAGTACAAAGGTACTCCATTCAAGGTTGCAACACCATTCCAATGGACGGTCATTCTCAGTAGTCGCAAGCATATAGAAGAACTACGAAATGCGTCAGACGATATATTTTCGTTCTATGCGGCTATAAATGAGGTGAGAAATCGTGTCACCTTTTGGTTCAGCGTGTATATGACTATAGCCTGTCCTGTGAAACAGGAATTCAAGCTGGATTACCTGATAGAGCCCGAACATTCCGTCCATCGTGACCCTTTCAATGCCCAGGTCGTTCGCACTAAGCTCACGAGGAATCTCAATGTTCTCTTCCCTGAAATGTTTGATGATATCTCCACAGCATTTGACGAGCTCTTGGAACTCAAACATAATGGTGAGCAGGGTTCACTCTCGACCATCTTATAAACCTGGCCCAAACCGGATGACGCAGAGTGGAAGAGCGTGCCTGTGCTAAAGACTGTACAACAAGTGATTTGCAGGACTACCAGCAGAGTGTTTGTCGGTCTTCCGCTCTGTCAGTGCTGCCAGTTCTTTCCTCGCCGTTCACACTTTAATACCCTCACACGCCATCACTCAGGCCGAGATGAAGACTACATCGATGTCAACATCCAGTGGGCAATCAATGCCATCACTGCAGGTTTTGCCATTGGATTCCTCCCGAAATTCATGAGACGGTAGAGTACTCCAAGTTCGTTGCCCGAGCCCCAATGCTTATTGTGGTGATATTATAGCTCAGCTGTGCGGTACCTTACCGAAATTCCTGCAAGTACTGATCGAGTTCTCAATCATCTTCGTCCACTCATCGAAGAGCGACGGAAGTGTCTCGAGAAATATGGCAAAGAATGGGCGGACAAACCCGTTCGTGCGCTATCCTTGACACCCGAGTGGTGATACTTACTACCGTTCTTGGCAGAACGATTTGCTGGCATGGTTAATGGATACGGAGGATGACGGGCCTGAAATCTTGACAACTCGCATTACGCGTCTCAACCCTGCGTCTATTCTTGTGAGTAGTGGGTGATTTTTGTTGTTCTCGTTTGTTGAACTTGTCCAACTAGACGACTGCCAATGTAAGCGTGGATGTCATAGTCGGTTCAAAAGTATCAATTGTTTTTAGACCTTCACAGGCGCAATCTTCATGCTCGCAGCCCACCCCGAATACATTCAGCTACTCCGGGAAGAAGTCGAGGCAGCTATCGAGAAGGAAGGGTGGTGTAAGGCTTCTGTCAACGAGATGCACAAAGTCGACAGTTTCCTCAGAGAATTTATGCGTATCGAAGGTGTTGACGTCCGTGAGTTTCTCTGTCATGATGCATAACATTCCGTCTGACCTTGACCAGTGAGCATGAGTCGACAAGTCATGAAGGACTACACATTCTCGAATGGGTTGTTTATTCCCAAAGGAACCAGGATTGCCGTCGCTGCTCAACCTTTACATTCGGATGAGGCAAACTATCCCAACGCAATCGCGTTTGATCCGTTCCGATTCTCGGACATGCGTGGAGGAGAAGAAGACAGTGTCAAGAGTCGATTCACGACGACGTCTTATGACTACCTTCCCTTTGGATATGGTAGACATGCATGGTGCAGTCGTTTACCATTGGTTCTTTATCGGTTGAAACTCAAGTCCGTCTCCGTTGTTTAGCCCTGGTCGGCTCTTCGCTGGTAACGAACTCAAGACAATGCTAGCATATGTGGTTGTGACATATGATATCAAGTTAGAGGGAGATGCTCCGCGTCCCCTGTCTATTGGTAATATAAAGACCGCTCAGCCAACGGCGAAATTAATGTTTAGAAAGAGGGCGAACTTGTGACGATTCGGGATACATGCTCTCGCTACCTCCTTCTCTTACCTAAAGAATGACCCCTCTCTACACATGTTTACCTCGTGTTAGGTTGTTTCTTCGCTACAATCCCCCTCTTACATATCTACTCATCGTAGTTAGTCTGTAAGAGGTTTCTCTTTCTATCGAATATGTTCCTTCTCCCGTCATGTCTCCAAGCCCCATCATTGCATGACAGAACTTGCAGTAGGTCTTTCACTGGGATACATATTTTCAGGATGATGTTGATATTGGACTGGACACTTTATGTAGACTAACTCCCCTTACCTGATCTTAGACAGCTGAAAAATGGTTCTAAGTTTACAAACTACGTGGTGCGATAGTGTTAGCTGTTCGGAATTCGACCCGGGGCCTTGGAAAGAATAGATCAGCAGATTAACACGACAACCCCGAGGTGGACTCACCATTTACAATGCCAAGAGCTGCTTACCTAGAGTTGCGAAAAAGATCCGTGGGATTCGAAGATCTCTTGGTTCTCCAATTTCTCCACACGCTCCTGGACTGGATGCACTTCTAGGGCCGTGACGTGCTCCTCGAACTTGACGATATCAATCCAGCCCAGTCCGAGCTTGATTGCGGCTTGTTCCAATAGTACGCATGAATGCGGATCATAAACGCTGTCCACAAACGAAATCAAGTCCAAGTCCCACAGAACAGTCAACCGGATGACTTTGCACGGTGGATACACAACATCAAATAACGCGAACACGTCCCTGCAGAGAACTGTGAAAAGGGAGTCCCGCCCTGGTCCGATCATCAGCCAGCTGGCTAATCATGGCTTGGAGCCTCCAAGCAATCGGCCAGGCCAACCGTGAAAGCAATCTCGAAAGCGCTCACCCTCACTTGGTCAGTCAATACCCATTTTCTGTTCGATAATTCTGCTCTGAGACAAGCCTCCAGCCTACCCTCTGAGACATCCCCTGGCCTCCTGATGAACTCCAGCGAGCCAAATGGTGCCATACCTGATGGAGCCCCGGCTGCGCGGTCGCCTCTGGGAGTTTTCGGCAAGTTGAAGCAGCTCCGGGAATTGAGGGTGATTCGAACGAGACCGGATGCACCATGGAGCTCGTGAGACAAACGGTCGAGTGGGACTAGTGTGAGAAAACCGAAGAACAAGACGTACTAGATAGCGGATGCGCTACGGCGTTCTCTCCTTGGCTTGCTTTGAGTCGTCCTCCATGATAGTATGGTACATTGGTGTGTACAGGAACAAGCGGTGAAAATCGAGGTGAGCGTTTGAACGTGCGTGTAAAGTTCGTGTCCGCCGTTGACATATTGCATCTTGCGAAGCTAGCAGTCACATTTCAAGTTGGCCCTTCCTGTCGACCTCGCCGTCGTGTTTATCATCTGATCAGCGATTCTGTCGTGGCGCAGGCCATCTCCTTGTATTTCGACTACGTCCTTTCACCCTCTGCGTTTTCCTGCTTCATTCTTTGACTCCCATAGTCCTTCAAGTTCTCGAGTGTCGCATGGATTGTCATCGTCGTCAGGTCCACCTCATTCTCGACGCTCGTGCATTACTGTCTGTGGAATTGAGTCGTCTCAGCAACCGATCATTCCATCGGGACCATTTGTTTCAACTGGAAATAGGTGAAGGATGGGTCAGATTCGCTCGTGCGGGCTCCACCTCGACTCTATCGTCCGCTGGTAACTAGTAGGTACAATCAGCTAGGCACATCTTCGATGTTGTGGCTTCAAGTTATGCATCTTGACGGTTGCTTTGTTGGCATTTTGGTGTCAATCTGCGTCGTTTGTCTAATACACGAGTGTTTCCGCAATAAGACTGGTGACTCGGAGTGTCCAAGCTGGCATATGGGGTTGGTAAAGTATCAACTGTGTACCTTTTTCAGGCGAATCTATTTCACCATCTTTTCACCACTTACGGTTACATCACTTAGATCATAATGCATGACCTCTCAGGGTTTCTCCAAGAGCATCTAGGCCCATGTTACGATAAACGAAATTGTGTTCCTTGCATCACCCTCGTTCCCTGAGACGTTACCTCTTTCCCCCTGGTGTTTCCAGTGCGAGCAGCCATTAGTATACAAAGTGTCCAGTGTAGTCCGATAACGTCCAGTATCAATCCATCGTACAATTAGCTATCCAAAAGAAAGATCTATTCTAGCTGGCTCGCTTTCTGAACATCAACTTCGCCGTTGGGTGAGCCATCTTGATATCGCCAATAGACAGAGAACGCGGAGCATGCCCCTCCAACTTGATATCATACGTCACAACGACATATGCCAGCATCGTCTTGAGCTCGTTACCAGCGAAGAGCCGACCGGGGCTAACCAACAAAGACGGAGTTGAGTGTCGACCGATGACAGGACAACGATAAACGACCGCACCATGCATGTTTACCATATCCAAATGGTAGATACTCATAAGATGTCGTCGTGAATTGATTCTTGGCACTCTCTTCCTCTCCTTCACGCATCTTCGAAAATCGGAAAGGCTCAACGCGGCTCCGTTGGGATAGTATGCCTCATCTGAATGTAAAGGTTGAGCAGCGACGGCAATCCTCGTTCCTTTGGGGATAAACAACCCATCCGAGAACATGTAGTCTGTCATGACTTTTCGAGCCATGCTCGCTGGTCAAGGTTAGATGGCCATCGTACATAGAGATAGAGCAACTTACAGGTGTCAACACCCTCAATACGCATGAATTCCTTGAGGAAACTGTCGATGTTGTGCATCTGGTTGACTGATGTCTTACACCACCCTTCTTTTGCGACAATAGCCTCGACTTCTTCTCGAGGTGGCTGAATGTATTCGGGGTGGGCCGCGAGCATGAAGATGGCACCTGTGAAGACCTGCAGATCAACCCTTTTGAGCCAAATAAGACATCAGAAATCACGTCAGGCTTACAATAGAAGTCGTCTAGTTCGATAGGCTCAGCAAACGAAAACAATGAGGGTTATATACTACTCACATGAATGGAAGCAAGGTTGATAATCATAAGGCGAGTTGCCAAAAGTTCAGGTGCCTCATCCTCCGAATCCATAAACCATGCCAACAAATCGTTCTGCCAAGAACAGTCGTTAGTATCATCACTTGAGTGTCGAGAATAGCACACGAACAGGTTTGTCCACCCATTCTTTACCATATTGCTTTAGACACTTCCGTCGCTCTTCAATGAGTGGCCGAAGATGACTGAGAACTCGATCAGTACTTACAGGAATCTTGGTAAGGTACCGCACAGCGGAGCTATCATATCACCACAATAAGTATAGGCACTCAGACGAGGAACTCGCAGTGCTCTACCGTCTCATGAATTTGGGGAGAAATCTGATAGCAAAGCCTGCAGGGATGCCATTAGCCCCCCATTGGATGTTGACATCAATGTAATCTTTGTTTCGGCCTGCAAGTGATAATGTGTGAACGTGTGAACGGTGAGGAAAGGCCAGGGATCACTTACAGAGCGGAAGACCAAAAAACACTGTTGCTAGTTCTGCAAATCACTTGTTGGGCAGTCTTGAGTACAGGCATGTTTTTCCGCTCTGCATCGTCCAGGGCCTGCTAGGTTTATAACTGGGTGGAAGGTGAACTCTGCTCACCATTCTGTTTGAGTTCCAATACCTCATCAAATGCCGTGGAGACCTCGCCATATATTTCAGGGAAGATGATATTGAGATTCTTCGTGAGCTGAATGCGAGTGATTTGAAGGTGAAAAGGGTTACGATGCACGGAACTTTCATGCTCCATCATGTAATCGGTATTGAAATCCTGTTTCATAGAACAGGTTATAATCAAGTGCACGCCAAAAAAAGGTGACGGAATTTCTCACTTCATTTACAGAAGCACGTAATGAAAACATGTCGTCGGACGCATTTCGTAGTTCTTCTACATGGTTGCGACTACTGAAGACGACTATCCATTGGAATGGCGTCGCTACCTTGAATGGGGTATCTTTGTACTACAATTGTTTTCAATGGACCTTGGACGATGTGTGACCGGACAAACGCACCTTGTCGTACCCCGCTTGGATGATCTTCTCTGCGCTGGTCAGGTATTTGAGTCCATACCACCATGATCCAAGCCATGAACTCGACCCAATAGTTGGGAACGCATCCAGCTAGCCAGAGGCGCCTCGTTAGTCGGACGAGGAAAAGCTGACCCGAGTTCACGTACATTGGGGCGATCTGATAGCTTTGTAACAACGATGGTAGCTGCGACAAGAGCGGCGACGACACAGCCAACATTCGAGATTGTGTCCTGCACAAATTGCAATACCGTGAGTGATATCATGGTTGTGGAATGGGGTGATAGGGTGGTGGGTTGAACTCGTAGTGCGACGACGGACTGGTCATTAAGTACTTACGCCCAGCCACATGGCTGTGACGTACGAGATGGAGATGACGAGTATGATCCCAGGTCTCAGTTCACGTGTCTGGGCAGTGAGCCTTCCGTATTCACTTTGTCAATCGCCGACTCCTAGCGGGTCACTTAAATCAAAACATACAGTGGAGAGGCCGGGTCACCATCCCTGGCGAGCTCCGTTTCCTACACGTTAATTGCTTCAAGGTGCGGTTACTTACTGACACTGACCATATTCAACTTGGCGAACAGCCTGTCGATGTGCAATGGAACTGGTGCACGGCCAGTGGCTGCTGGATACACAACACCAAATAACGCGAACGCGTCCCTGCAAGAGAACTGTGAAAGGGGACTCGTCCTGCCCCAGTGGTCCGATCATCAGCCAGGCCAACCATGAAAGCAATCTCGAAAGCACTCACCCCCACTTGGTCAGTCAATACCCATTTTCTGTTCGACAATTCTGCTCTGAGACAAGCCTCCAGCGAGCCAAATGGTGCCCTAGCTGATGGATCCCCGGCTGCACGGTTGCCTCTGGGAGTTTTCGGGAAGTCGAAGCAGCTCCGGGCGTTGAGCCTGATTCAAACGAGACCAGATGCACCATGGACTCGGAGCTCGTGAGACAAACGGTTCTGTGTGGGGCAAGTCAGCAAGTCAGCAAGAACTCCGATTATTGCCTGAAGAAGCTGAAAGAAATGCCTACGTCGGAGAACAAGAGAGAAAACGAAGAACAAGATGTACTTACCAGACAAAGGATGTGCTGTGGTCGATGTTCGGTCCTCCACGGAACCACTCAGCACCAGCATCCATGGAGACTTAGGCATTGCTATCCTCGAAGAGGCGCTGTGTATCAGAGAGTCAGTCATTCATCTTCGTCCTGAGTCCAGACATCGGCTCTCTACGACGACGACCACGACGAAAGCATCGGATGGCTTGTGCAAGTCACTCCTCATTCGCGTATCTGGTGCATTTACCTTCCCAGTAAACCCGTATCTCTCCCAAAGACCAGGTTTTAATTCATCTTCAACACATATCGCACACCTATGCGATGTCGGAGACTGACTGCCCAATATCACGAACACTATGACCATCTCACACCAGCACCACATTCAAGCTTTCAAAACTCGGTCGAGCTGAGGGCTTCCGTTACCATGACTCTTAATTTCTTGGAGGTACTGTCTGTATGTCTCTCGTGGACTCTCGATCTCATGTCGAGCTCTGATCATCACTATATTCAGCTGGTTTCTCGCCTTTCATCTATCATCATCCAAGATCTTGCCCAACTCGATGATGTCGGAAAGAAGTTCAATAGAAAAATGCCCTATTACCATTGCAGGGAATTGGTCACGATTGACAACCTCCGCTGCTATGTCGGAGGGGATATTTTGCGCGCTCAGCGTGGCATCAAGGAGAACGGGTTGTTTGAAATGGCGAGCGTGATCTCTTCTCATACTGCCATTCGAGCTAATGCATGAACTCTTAAGGTGAACTCGATCAATCCATACGCCTTTTGTGGCCAGGGTGGCTGTGTCGTCTCTATTGTCTTTTCTCGATCTCGAAAAACGCCCAGTCTCTTCGAGCCGAAGGTGGGCCGAGATCTCCCTTTCAATGATCTACAGGCACGATATCCTGGCTTGAATCCGCCCGAGCAGCACGACTCATGCATACTAATACCCGCTTCAAGCTTGTTCTTGACAGTACTTAGACGCGAGCTTCGAATCACGGAGTCCTAGTATCACCCCAAGTCAGTAATGTACTACACTAATAATTCCTGAGGCTTACAATACCGCCATGTAGGTGTCGTACATACTACGTCTAGAGTAGCACGAGGTGGTGTCCGAATATAGTAGGTAGGTAACACGCTCTGCTGGTCCTGGGCTCGTCCAATGAGAGCGTGTCAATCACCTTCCATATACAATGTTGTAGCAGGGCAAGTTCTCGGGGTCCAATGCGGCAAGTCTTGTGAGTTGGTTGCCTAGTGCCAATTGCAGACCCATTTTCGAGGATCCAAATGGCCGAACCCTATCAATTCAGAGTGTGTCGGCCCGGGTCCTTTCAAACCGCTGGTTCGAGTATCTACCTAGCTTGGATCCTTGTGCACCAATGCAAAAGCGTGATTCAAGAAGGCTATTATCACAGGGCAAGTAGGCTCCTTCAAGCTAACATTGTTTCTAAATGGCAGGGTTAGCAATACAACCCGATCTATGCAAGGTTGTGAGCAGCTGCAAACCTCTGGACGAACTTCAAAATGCTCCCGAAGACCTGTTTTGAGAATGTAAAGAATCAGTTTACACCGCTATTCGCCGAACGGTTAAACATGCATGGTACGCTCGCCATACCCCATCAGTCACCTGCTGATCATCGAACCATTGTCAATTGCATTAGCTCCGGTTGTTTCACTGCCGCGAATCAGCAGAAGGCAGTGTTGGCAGATGTTCTGGTTGAGGTATAGCAGGTCGGAGGATAACGACACTATACCTTCGAGTTTGCGCATTGGTAATCTGTTTACAGCCCACCCTATCAAGATGGTGTTCGAAAACTGGCTGGCTGATTTTCTGATGCGAGTAGGCACACCATTATGAAACATTGATGTCCTTTGTGTTAGACCCGCACGCTTTAATGGTGTCTAATTGTGCGCCGGGACCTCACTCGCGAGTCACCCGGTCTCGACAGGCACGCACAGTACACCATACATCCAGGGACCTCCAGGACCGATCCCAGAGGTAGGTTATGTCAACGTGATTCCGACAGCGGGCGACCCAGGGAATAACTTCTCGGATGAAGCCCGATCTCTCCTTCGTCCGACCAACTCACTTACATTTCCGACTTCAGGGAAACTCACAGGAAAGAGCAGACACCAGCCTCTGACGGTGTAACTGCCCCTTGAAGCAACTAACTAGTAGAACGTAAGCGATGGATCTCCCAACTGGGCTCACCACCGGATACCTCAGTTGAGACGAGATGAGTACTCATCATTTCCACCTCGTCCGTCGGAGCCATATGGCTAGTCATAAGTACATAACAACTACCCCGTCGTCACACTACGAGTTCAACCCGCCGTTCCATCACCACGTTCCGCAATCATGATCCTATGGACGGTATCCCAGTTGGTGCAGGACAACATGGCGAGTGTTGGTTGCATCATTGCTGGTCTCGTCGCAGCTACCATCCTCATTGCGATGGTATCGGACCGTCCCAATGTACGCGACCTCGCGTCTCTTGCTTCTCCGTCCGATTAACGACGCGCCTTTGGCTAGCTGAGCGCCTTCCCCACTATTGGGTCGAGTTCATGGCTTGGATCATGGTGGGATGGTCTGAAGTATCTCACCAGCGCAGAGAAGATCATCCAAGCAGGGTATGACAAGGTCCGTTTTCCCAGTCACATTTCGCTCAACGACTATTGAAAACGATTGTAGTACAGAGATAGACCCTTCAAGGTTGCGACCCCGTTTCAGTGGGTGGTCATTCTCAGTAGTCGCAAGCATGTAGAAGAACTACGAAATGCGCCTGAAAACATATTTTCGTTCCATGCAGCTACAAATGAAGTGAGTTGTCGAGTCGCCCTTGGTTTAGCGTGCATCTGATTATAACCTGCCCTGTGAAACAGGATATCAATGTGGATTACCTGATAGAACTGGACCGTTCCGTTGATCATGACCTCGAAATTCAGGTCGTTCGCACTCTGCTCACGAAGAATATCAGTGTGGTCTTCCCTGGCGGACGGCACAGGTTGAAATAGCTGCTTAGACTCCGAAGTCAATCCCTCCGTGTGCCAGACCGACTCACTTAAATTGCCGACTTCCGGGACAACGACAGGAAAGAGTAGACACCACGCTTTGACGGTGTAACTGTGCCTCAGCCTTGAAGGAATTTACCAGTGACACGCCGTAAGCGATGGATCTCCCAACTGTGCTCACTACCTGGACAGCTCACTTGAGACCAGATGACATACTTGACACTGTTACATCGTCGGTTATGGCTTTTCGAGTGGCATCCCTAAATGTTTTATCTACATGTTATATCCTTGTTGGTGTTCGTGTTTTGTGGTATGTGACATGACTTGGCAACAGGGTGGGGGTGGGGAGCGACAGGGGCAGGTAGATGGAATCATAGGCTTCTATAGTTTGGCAGCCAACTTAATTTTTACAGATGCGCCCTGCGGAAGGCGGCCGCCCTGGGTAAGTACATAATGATCAGCCCGTCGCCCGCCACGAGTTCAACCCGCCGCTCTATCACCCTTCATTCCACAACCATGATCCCACTCACGGTATCCCAATCGGTGCAGGACAACACCTCGAGCGTTGGTTGCGTTATTGCTGGTCTTGTCGCAGCTACCATCCTCATTACGAAGCTATCGGACCGTCCCAATGTACATGACCCCACGTCTCTCGTTTCTTCGTTCGGCTGACGAGTCGCTTTTGACTAGCTGAATGCCTTCCCAACTATTAGGTCGAGTTCGTGGCTTGGATCATGGTGGGATGGTCTGAAGTATCTCACCGGCGCAGAGAAGATCATTCAAGCGGGGTACGACAAGGTCCGTTTGTCTGGTCACACTTCGCCCAACGACCACTGAAAACGATTGTAGTACAAGGATACTCCATTCAAAGTTGCAACGCCATTCCAATGGGTGGTCATTCTCAGTAGTCGCAAGCATGTAGAGGAACTCCGAAATGCGTCCGCAGACATATTTTCGTTGCGTGCGGCTGCAAATGAAGTGAGGAATCGAGTCGCCCTTAATCTAGCGTGCATCAGATTATAACATGTCCTGTGAAACAGGATTTCAGCATGGATTACCTTGTAGAGCCTGAACGTGCCGTCCATCATAACCCTTTCCACGTTCAGGTCATCCGTACTCAGCTCACGAAGAATCTCAACGTTCTCTTCCCTAAAATGTTTGACGAGCTCTCTGCAGCATTTGACGAGGTCTTGGAACTCAAAGAGAATGGTGGGCAAAGTACACTTCCGACCGTGTTATGAACCTAACCCATAACCGGATGACGCAGAGTGGAAGAGCGTGCCTGTACTAAAGACTGCACAGCGAGTGATCTGCAGAACTAGCAACAGAGTGTTTGTCGGTCTTCCACTCTGTAAGTACTCCCAGTTCTTTCCTTACCGTTCACACCTTCATACCTTCACTCGTTATCACTTGCAGGCCGAGATAAAGACTACATCGATGTCAACCTCCAGGCGGCAACCAATGCCCTCGCTACAGGTATTGCCATCGGGTTTCTCCCCAAATTCATGAGACGGTAGAGCACTGCAATTCCGCCTCCGAGGACGAGTGCTTATTGTGATGATATGATAGCTCAGCCGTACAGTACCTTAGCAGGATTCCCGCAAGTACTAGTCGAGGTCTCAATCATCTTCGGCCATTCATCGAAGGGCGACGGAAGTGTCTTGAAAAATATCGTAAAGAATGGGCCGATAAACCTGTTCGTGCACTATCCTTGACACCCGAGTGATTATCCTGACCATGGTTCTCGGCAGAATGACTTTTTGACATGGTTAATGGATACGGAGGAGGAGGCGACTGATCTCTTGGCAACTCGCATTATGAACGTCAACCTTGCTTCTATTCATGTGAGTAGTGGATAGCTCTCGTTGTTCTCGTTTTCTGAGCATGTTCAACTAGACGACTTCTAATGTAAGCGTGATGTGATTGCTGATATCTCAGTTGGTTCAAAAGTGTTGAAATTTTGTAGACCTTCACTGGTGCCCTCTTCAAGCTCGCTTCTCACCCTGAATACATTCAGCCACTTCGAGAAGAAATCGAGGCTATTGTCGAGAAGGAAGGGTGGTGTAAGGCTTCGGTCAACCAAATGCACAAGGTCGACAGTTTCCTCAGGGAATTCATGCGTACTGAAGGCGTCGGTGCCCGTAAGTTGCTCTATCATTATGTGTAACTCTCCGCCTCACCTCGACTAGTGAGCATGCACCGAAAAGTCATGGAGGACTACACATTCTCGGATGGATTGTTTATTCCCAAAGGGACGAGGATCGCTCTCGCTTCTCACTCTTTACATTCAGACGATGCCTACTATCCCAATGCAACCGCGTTTAATCCGTTCCGATTCTCGGACATACGTGAAGGAGAGGAAGACAGTGTTAAGAACCAATTCACGACGACGTCTTATGAATACCTACCATTTGGATATGGTAAATATGCATGGTGCGGTCGTTTAGCATTGTCCCCTTATTAGTCGACACTTAACTCCATCTTTGTTGATTACTAGTCCTGGTCGGTTCTTCGCTGGTAATGAACTCAAGACCATGCTGGCGTACGTCGTTGTGACGTATGATATCAAGTTGGAGGGGGATACTCCACGTCCCTTCTCTATCGGTAGTACAAGGGCGGCTCATCCAACGGCGAAGTTAATGTTCAGAAAGAGGGCGGGCATGAAGTAGATGTTTCAGTGAGATGCCTATTTGTACGACGAGGTTGATATTGGGATCTATCGAACTGTATTGGACACCATATGTACACTAACTCTCCTTATCGGATTTCCATAGCTAAAAAAAATTCCAGACTTATGTGAATTACTGTACACGAAGGGGGACATACGGATGCAGCAATAGTTGTGCGAGTACAGTCCTTGCTGCTCGTGCACGATCAAGGGCGTTGTTCCAAGGATTATCAATGGGGTATCCCGGCTTTGTCAAGACTTGTGAACAAGAGATGAGCGCCTGCATGCAGGAGATACCGATACAGCGAGGACTTACAGGTTGCTCACTGGATCCGGAGACCATCCATCAACGCAGTCATAACTGTTGTGCTGTGGTTCCGTTTGAACCGGCTGAGTCGAGATTTCAGTCGTCAGGATCATCAGGGTACTTTCTATACCTGGGGTCGTTTCAGGTTCCCAGAGGAGGCTGAAGACCGTGACACCTCCAACAACTGGGTCTAGAGCGTTAAAAGGAAGCCGCACATCATCAACCTTGCTACTTATGAATCTGCAAGCGGGTGAGCAAAGAGTCAGAAAAGAGCAAGGTGCTCATACCTGGCTACAGTTCGTATACAACTTACGTGTTTGTTATTATGGAGAGGCAGTCTTTCAAATGTCCTCATATTTCCAGTCCGTTTTGTCATACCATGTGCAGCGATGCCGGAGACTGTGAGGTATCACCTGTCATAATCACCACAGCAGCACCTGCACCAGCGAGGAAGCCTGTGCTCCCTGATACGTCGAGGGCGGTGAGCGCAGCGCCCAAGTCCGCACAAATAATGGGGGCCAGTAACCCAGCTGAAAATCCGTGACAAGACCACCACCTGGAAGCATGGTGAGCACATTCGTAACTTGCTCGCCGAGAGTTGTTCACCTAGAGTTGCGAGAATCATCATCGCGTACCGCCTCTTCGACGCCAATTCAACCCAGTCCGGATTGGAGTCCAACATGTTTCAATGGTACGTGTGCGCTGTGAATGCGCATCATAAACGCTGTCCACAACCATAATCAAGAATATGTCATACAAAACCGTCCGCCGGACGTCAAGCGTGCCAACATAGTTTCCAGCAGCTGCAAACATCTGGATGATTTTCCGAACGCTCCTGAAGACCTGTTTGAGAATGTGATGAGTCGGCTTATGTCGCTATTCAACGAGTGGTTGCCTTTGTAATATGGTCAACACGCATCGTACCTGGACTTCCGGGTCTCAGACAAATGGTTGATGACAAAACGCGGAGAGTAGACGGCCCGGGCAGTACTTCTCGGAGAACTTGCCGATCTCTCCTTTCGTCAGACCAACCCACTACACTCCCCGAGAGAACAACAGGAAAGAGCAGACACCGAGCTCCGATGGAGGCGAGGGATATCTTTTGGGACTCGGAGTGGTCCCAACAGAGCTCACCACTTCGATACACCAGTTGAAACCGGAGTACATACAAGATTCTGTTTGAAGCAATTATTTCTGGACATCAAATTCACGCTTGCGCTCTCGTCACGGAAGCATCGCAGTTCCCAGGAGTCAACAAGTTGAAACGTATGGAAGCTGTCAATCTCAACTCAGTCTCTCTAAACATGACCAGCACAGTTATAATACTCGTCATCCCCATCTCGTTTGTCGGAGTCATATGGCCCGGCGTAAATATATAATAACCAACCCGTTGTCGCACAGTGAGTTCGGCCTGCTGCTCTATCATCCCATTCCACAACCATGATCACACTGATGGTATCCCAGTTGGTGCAGGACAACATCTCGAGTGTTGGTTGCGTCGTTGCTGGTCTTGTCGCAGCTACCGTCATCGTTACGAAGCTTTCAGATCGTCCTAGTGTACGTGAGCTTGGGTCTCTCGTTTCCTTGTTCGGCTGACGAATCACCTTTGGCTAGCTTGATGCGTTCCCGACTATTGGGTCGAGTTCGTGGCTTGGATCATGGTGGGATGGTCTCAAATACCTGACGAGTGCAGAGAAGATCATCCAAGCGGGGTACGACAAGGTTCGTTTGGTCACTCACACATCGTCCAACGTGAATTGAAACCGATTGTAGCACAAAGATGCCCCATTCAAGGTTGCGACACCATTCCGATGGATGGTCATTCTCAGTAGTCGCAAGCATGTAGAAGAACTACGAAATGCTCCCAACGACATATTCTCGTTCCACGCAGCTATAAATCAAGTGAGTAGTCGAGTCGCGTTATTGTTTAGCGTGTATCTGATGACACCCTGTCCTATGAATCAGGATCTCAACCTGGATTACATGATAGAGCCTGATAATCCCTCTCTTCGCAACCCTTTCCACCTCCCAATCATTCGCATGCAGCTCACGAAGAATCTCAATGTCCTTTTCCCAGAGATATTTGACGAGGTCTCCACAGCGTTCAACGAGCTCTTGGAACTCAAAGAGAATGGTGAGCAGAGCTCACTTTGCACCCTGTTATAAACCTGACCCATAACTTCCGGCTGGAGCAGAGTGGAAGAGCGTACCTGTACTAAAGACTGCAGAACAAGTGATATGCAGAACGAGCAACAGAGTATTTGTCGGTCTTCCACTCTGTCAGTGCTCTCAGGTCTTTCCTCGCCGTTCACATGTTTCACACGTCACATTTGCAGGCCGAGACAAAGACTACATCGATGTCAACATCCAGTGGGCGGCTAATGCCATCCCTGCCGGTGTTGCCATCGGGTTTCTCCCGAAGTTCATGAGACGGTAAGGCGCTACGAATTCCTCGTCTGAGCACCTATGCTTATTATGGTGATATGAAAGCTCAGCCGTGCGGTACCTTACCAATATTCCTGCAAGCACTGATCGAGCTCTCAATCATATTCGCCCTGTCATTGAAGAGCGACGGAAGTGCCTCGAGAAATATGGTAAAGAATGGGCCGACAAACCTGTTCGTGTGCTATCCTTGATACCCGAGTGATGATACTAATGACTATTCTGGGAAGAACGATTTGTTGGGATGGTTATTGGACATGTCCGATGAGGTACCTGAACACTTGGCGACGCGCATTACAGGTGTCAATCTTGCTGCCATTCATGTGAGTACTCGATAACCATCGTTGTTCACGTTTATTGAGCTTGTTCGACTAGACGACTTCTAATGTAAGCGTGATGTGATACCGATGTCTTAGTTGGCCCAAAAGTGTTGATCTTTTGCAGACCTTCACGAGCGCCATCTTCATGCTGGCAGCCCACCCCGAATACATTCAGCCACTTCGGGAAGAAGTCGAGGCTATTGTCGAGAAGGATGGATGGTGTAAGGCATCGGTCAACCAAATGCACAAAATCGACAGTTTCTTCAGGGAATTTATGCGTATCGAAAGTGTCGACATCCGTAAGTTGCTTTATCATGGTGTATAACACTCCGTCTGACCTCGAGCAGTGAGCATGGGCCGAAAAGTCATGAAAGACTACACATTCTCGGATGGGTTGTTTATTCCCAAAGGAACCAGGATCGCTATCGCTGCTCAGTCTTTACAATTAGATGAGGCAAACTATCCAAACGCAACCATGTTTGATCCCTTCCGATTCTCGAAGATACATGAACAGGAGGAGGGGAGTCTCAAGAATCAATTTGCGACGACGTCGTATGAATACCTACCATTTGGATATGGTAAATATGCATGGTGCGGTTGTTTATCACTGTTTCCTTATCAGTCGACACTCAAGTCCGTCTCTGATGGTTAGCCCTGGTCGGTTCTTC
Organism: Chalciporus aff. trinitensis; assembly: GCA_038089015.1. Classification (NCBI taxonomy): domain Eukaryota; kingdom Fungi; phylum Basidiomycota; class Agaricomycetes; order Boletales; family Boletaceae; genus Chalciporus; species Chalciporus aff. trinitensis. Next base: position 24,909 of record JBBPJZ010000145.1, read on the forward strand.
GTTAGTAGCGAACTCAAGACCATGCTGGCGTATGTCGTTGTGACATATGATATCAAGTTGGAGGGGGATGCTCCTCGTCCCCTTTCTATTGGTAGTATACGGACGGCTCACCCAACGGCGAAGTTGATGTTCAGAAAGAGGGCCAACTTGAAGTAGATCTTTCAGTACTCGGGACAGCTATTTGTATGATGTGGTTGATATTGGACCTGTCGAACTATACTGGACACTTCATGTATACTAACTCCCCTTACCAGCTCGCCAATAGCTGAAAAACAATTCCTGACGGAACCTGACCCAGGGCCATCTTCGCCGTCAATAATTTCTCATCAACCTAGCTCTGGCAGTAAATACCATAGAGACCTTTTCAAACCTGATTTGCTTTGTGGCTCGATTTGAGACTGTTCTGCCATGCGCTTACTCCCTCATCCGCTGATCTCCTTGTCCGACTCATTGTGCGGAGATTCGAGAACAACCGGACAATAACAAACCTCAGTCATGGATGCAGCCAAATAACCATTTTCAACATACTCCGTTGTCATAGTCAGTATGGACGAACCGCCAGTATTACATCAACAAATTGTACAAGTGGACATTTCCAAAAAATGCATGAGACAAATCCCCCTGAGGAATAATGATAGCCTTGACATTTGTGTGTAAAGGATCAATATGAAGATCAAGAGCAGAGCAATTAAGAGCGAGACCTTGGCAATCACTGAAGGAAAGGTTTGCACTTCCGAAACTTTTCGCCATCCAAAAACATAAATGCTCTTCCGTTGTGAATACGTATGATGTTCTCCACGACGCGCAATGTAGCCACGACGGACATCAACGGGAAAGAGTAGACAGAAGTGTCCGATGGTGTAACTGCCCCCTGAAGCAATTAACCGACAACTCGTACGCGGGGCTCGGAGTGGCCCCAACAGAGCTCACCACTTGGATATATGACTCGAGATCAGAGAACATACAAGATCCGGTGAGAATTACCCATTAGATCCACATTGACGCTGTCGAAGCCTTCTGTTCTCGCCTCGTCATGGAAGCATCACCGTTCTGACCAGGAATTAACAGATGACAACTGTCAATGGCAATGGCAATCTCCACGACAGGCATAGTTGCGCACTCGTCATCTCCATCTTGTCCATCGGAGCTCTATGGCCCGGTGTAAGTACATAATAACTGGCCCGTTAGTGCACTGCGAGTTCAACCTGCCACTCTATCATCCCATTCCACAACCATGATTCCACGGCAGGACATTATCCCCAGCCTTGGCTACGTCGTTGCTGGTCTTGTCTCATCTAGCATCACGGCTGTCGTTATGAAGCTATCAGATCGTCTCAATGTACTTGAGCTCGGGTCTCCCTTTTCTTCATCCGACGAACAATGCAGCTCTAGTTAGCTGAACGCGTTCCCCACTGTTGGGTCGAGTTCATGGCTTGGATCATGGTGGGATGGTTTGAAGTATCTCACCAGCGCAGAGAAGATCATCCAAGCGGGGTACAACGAGGTGTGCTTGGCCTATCACAGTTCATCTAATGTCCATTCAAAGCGATTGTAGTACAAGGAGACCCCATTTAAGGTTGCGACACCATCTCGATGGATGGTCATTCTTAGTAGTCGCAAGCATGTTAGAAGAACTACAAAATGTGTCTGAAAAGATATTTTCGTTCGACGAGGTTTGAAATGGAGTGAGGAAACGAGTCCCCTTTTGGTTTAACGTGCATATAACCTGTCCTATGAAACTGGATTACAACCTGGATTACCTGATAGAACCTGAACGTTCCGTTAATCATAACCCTTACCACCTTCCAGTCATTCGCACGCAGCTCACGAAGAATTTCAATGTCCTCTTCCCTGAAATATTTGACCAGATCTCCACAGTATTTGACGAGCTCTTGGAACTCAAAGAGAATGGTGAGCAGAGCTTACTTTCTACCCTGTTATAAACCTCACCCCAAACTGGATGATGGAGAGTGGAAGAGCATGCCTGTACTAAACATTTTCATGCTGGCAGCCCACCCCGAATACATTCAGCCACTTCGGGAAGAAGTCGAGGGTATTATCGAGAAAGAAGGGTGGTGTAGTCGGACTGGAGCTTGCAAAATATTGCAAGAGTGTACTCAATTCTAGCAGGTCGGGACTCATGACTATGCTATTGTCATTCCTGCAAAATGGTACAATGGTAATTACTGCACATTTTGCAACTGCATCCCAGGATCTGGTGGAATATCGTTATAGCCTATCATGACTCGCTCCCGATAACAGTGCGATGGGTCATGCAACGGCATACAGGTATTATTAGTCGGTAGGAGTTTTAGCAGCAGACCGGGGACTCGAAGGCCAAACCAGCTTGAGCATGTACGCGGTCACAGCCTGTGGATCACAACATCTTGGCATCATGGATCATTTTTGGCGCTTTAATTAGCCTTCCATATCCTCTCACACCGCCATATCGATTGGGGCATTTGTACTTGTGCGGGGTATTTTTGTTGCTATCCTCTGATCATCCTTGACAGGTGGTGTTCTCGATCATGATCCTTTCACTCCGTGGAAGAGTCGACCATCGTTATCTAGTCTCTATATCTTTCCCACGGCGTGATGAATCCGAGGCGAACTGACCAATTGGATCCCAGTGCCTGTTACAGGTTCATCATCCATCATGATGTATCCGTATCGAGGGGGTAACCGGCGTGATTCGAGGGTCGCAAACCCACATAAAACGGAATCATGATGCCTCTCCGCACCAATGTAAGTATTCAACTGATTTCTAGTAAGTAGATTTTCCTTGGTGACCCCTAGAACGTTGCTCCGAGTCGTGAAATGTACACTCCTTCGCCCTCCTCAATCGCTACGCAGATTTTGTATCCAGCTTTAATGGGTTCATTTATCTCTCTCCTGTGAGTGTCTCCATGATTGTTGGTCAGACTCGGGGTACACGTGCATCAGGTTCTACGGTGCTAGCTGTGCCCAGACACTCTACTACTTTCAAACTTCTCCCGAAGATCGTATTGCGATGAAATCCATGGTATTCATCCCAATCCTGCCTAAATGTTTTCTGACCACAGGCGGTCGTTAAACAGGTGGCCCTGCTATGGTGCTTCTCAATATTGTTTGTCCACTGTACAACTTGAAATTTATATTTCCATTTTCTAGGATCTCGGAAACAGTCCACTCGGGCTTCATGATGAGCTTTATCAACCGCTCCTTGATCACAAATTTTGGAAACTTCCATGCTGTCAACGTGGTGTCATGGTAGGTCGACTTGGATTCGTACCGACAATTCTGCTGGCTGACTTGATGGATATTCAGGGACTTTTTAGTACGTTGTACAGCTTGCGAGGTCGACAGCGGTGACCAACTTATACTGTGATGCTAGGCATGTTTAGAGACTGGCGTGAGCATTCGTCAGATCTGTGTTCTATCTTACTCAACTCGGGTTTCTCGCACAAGTTCGCTAATCAGTTTATCGTGAATCTGTGCGTACTCTCTTATAATTAAATTGGATAGTATGATCGTGTTTGACCTTCATTCAGGTTTTTCACGTGGCACGTCTGGCGTTGTCAGTGCAAACTCTTCTGAGGATCGACAGTGATACACACTGACACTTCTACAATGTCTCTACAGTCTCGCGAAACATTTGGGCGACTACCATTCTGGTGAGTTTAGGAGTTGGTGTTGCACCCTAATGTTCAACATGACCACGACAGGTGCTGTTTACCTTCTACCGCTTCGGTATCTTGATCATTTTGTTCGTCTCGGGTGGATACTGACGGATCCCAGCGGCCTCCACTGCTGTAGTCATTCTTGGGTATGCATTTCCCAATCCACCCTCGCAATTTCAAGCCCTGATCTCGTGTTGTAGAACAATCTACTCCCAGTCATGGCTCACATATAACGGCCACACACATGTAAGTCCCTGGCAGCCTTCCAGCGTTGTGATCCATATGCCCAGTTGTCTGAATATCACAATATAGGGTCTTGTGACAAGCTTAGCGGCGACCGGGATGGCAGCCGACACACTTTCGGCGCTCATCCTCGCTCGTTATCTGAATGAACGACGTACGGGAATCGTTCGGTCAGTGTGAGGTCTCGTCTCTCATCAGCCATCGTCCTATTTAACTCCTTCGAATTCCAGCACTAATCACTTAATCAATCGCTTACTGTCACAGGTAGTGGCTAGTGGTGGAATCACGGCGTGAGTTTGTCATTGAGGTCTTAACACATTAGTATTGGTTTCTGACGACGACCATGTCTAGCTTGATCTTGGGTCTCACCTTCATACTTGTGAGTCCTGCGAGATTTCTCGATAGCAGGGCTTTGACTGTCAACATAGCTTTTGACTACTTCAGCCACAGCTGGTCTCTTCCTTGGTTTTACTTTCGTGCTCGTGAAAGGTAGCGAATACGTATCTCAACTTCGTGTCCATCATTAACGCTCTTGCAGTCTACGCCAACTCCGCTCTTATAACGTATGTCCGCTTTATCGGGGCACTGATCTTAGTAAACAGGACTCACCTTTCTCTTCAGGCTCAATCTGCGACAGCGGCAGTGGCGCCAGCAGTCTGCATTAAGCTCGGGTCCGATATTCAGTACTTGCATCAGTGTTTTCAGAACTGGGGAGACTTGGGAGTCACAGCTAGGGGACACGACTGCCACGCGTGCTACAGAAAAGTCGCAAATCGAGACAAGCTCTCCGTCTGTATGATTGGAACCAAGACTTCACTTATAGGCGACCCTTTGAGGTCGATGGAATGTTTGTAGACCTCGCTTGTTGTCAATTCCCAGTTGTCATTATTCATCGCAGGGACACACTAGATGGGGCGAAGCGGCCTTATGAGAGCGTTGAGGAACCCAAACTCGGATCAGGGGTTTTGCATTTGTGTCCTTGAATTGTTTGTTGGGCGACACTGAGTCGACTCGGATGTCATCCGGCTGCAGTGACCGAGTCGGGCCGACGGGTTCCATTCTCTGTTTTTCTTTGACGAAGTTTCCGCTGCGTTCAGTGTACTGGTACTACTGGCATTCACGTGAGGCTGAAAGCGAACTAAACCCCGGCCACAGCGTTGAACTCCGCTCGATGATCTTGATCAGGTTGTGTCCGGTGCGTGCGGGTGTGACAACTTGTTCCCGAACTCGAACAGTTTCAGGTTCGTTGCAAGCATCGGGTACGGTCGTGGGGTGAAACTTGAAGGCCCTTGGGCTGGCTGGAAAAACCGGTGCGATCTAAGATTCTGCAGTGTAATTTTATCGGAGTCCTTCGTTCTCCGATCCCAGCGTCTAGTCAGCGTTTGTTACAGATTCATCATTCATCATCATCATACCCTTCCAGAAAAGAATGGGCGAGAATGGGCGCGATCGTACGGGCCACCATCCGACGTACTTAATTCGCTTGTCTCCAATGAGTCGCGTATCCAATCTTCGCATTTCTTGTGGTCTACGACTTGGACTCCCGCCTCTCCGTCGGCGCTAGCCACACTAATTTTGCAGGCTCCTTTAATTGGGTCGTTCTTTTCTCTCTTGTGAGTCTCTCTCCTACTTGTCGCATTCGATGTTAATGTCGAGATCTCATAGGGTGTACGGGATTAGCTGTGCTCAGACACTGTACTACTTTCAAACTTATCCTGAAGATCACGTTGCACTCAAGTCCATGGTACTCATTCCGATCTCTCAACTCGGATTCTAGCTGAAATTTTTCTCTCTCCGGTCCATGACAGGTAATCTTGCTGTGGTAATGGGGACCATTTCTTCCCAGCACAAGCCTTCGTTTGCGATCATGGATTTTTCAGGATCTTGGAAACGCTCGGCTCCGGTTTCATGATAAGCTTCATCAACCGTTATTTGATTGCAAACTTTGGTAACGTCCTTTTTCTCAATATGGTAACATGGTGGGCTGGGTCGAGTTTTCGCTTGCGATTCTGTTGGCTGAAATGCTCGAATCTCCGTGTCTAGGGACTTTTTAGTAAGGAGTTCCAACTCGCTCACCCTCCACAGTTCTGATGGACTTGTATCATTACAGGAATGTTTAGAAAGTGGGGTAAGCCTAAGCTTTCTTGCGATATGAATCTTGTTCACCCCCCAATTTCTTCCACAGTTCGCTAGTGGGTTCGTCGTGAACATGTGCGTGGTGCTCTCTGACATGGGGTAATTTGATCGTTTTGAAGCCTTTGGTTAGGTTCTTCACGTGGCGCGTATGGCGATGTCAGTTTAAACTCCTCGTCGTTCAACTGTGATACATGCTAACACTGTCACTAGTCACACAATGCATCTGGGCAACTGCGATCCTGGTGAGTTTGAACCGTTGGCCTTGATCTCACAAGTTTAATGTTCGTCTACGGAGGTTGTAGACACTACTTCGTGTTTTCCTTCTCGGTATGATGATCACTCTCTTGGGGCTGATATATTGCGTTGACCGGGTTCCAGTGGGCACCACTGTTGCTGTCGGGCTAGGGTGGGTTTGGATTCATCCTCACGAATTGGGCAATAACTTGGTTATTTTAGAGCCATCTACTCGCGATCGTGGACTAGCTTGAGCGACCATAACCATGTAAGCTTCATAGTATAAGCTTCCAGCTTTGTCTCCTTTGCAGTGAAAATTAACATCCTTTAGGGGTCGTGATAAGCATAACGTCTATTGTGGTCATAGCTGACACGTTTTCGGCGCTCATACTGGCTCGTTACATAAACAAAGGGCGCTCTGGTACGGGTCGGTAAGTGAGGGCTATCCTCCGCTATTACCTATCCTATTTAACTCATCGGAGTCTAGTGTAAATCGCTTGATCAACCGCTTATCGATCCAGGTGGTAGGCACTGGTGGAATCACGGCGTAAGTTGCCCATCGAAGTCCAAGTATGTCGATCCTGGTGACTGATGAACAACTCGTCTAGCTTGATCGGGGCTCTCTCTCTTATATCGGTAAGTTTCACGAGATGCTTAGGGCCGCAAGGTTATCTGACGATATATCCAGGATTTGGCATCCCCGAATACGGCTACCTACCTTGCTTTTGCAATCGTCCTCGAGAAAGCCTATGCTAACTCCGCTCTAATGGCGTAAGGCCGCATTGCTCGAATATATCGATACGGGAGGAGATTCACCATTTGTTCTAGGCTTAATCTACGACAATACCAGCGGTCGGTATTTGACCGTGACTCGCCAAGTTTCAATCTCAGCGCTCTCAGAAGTGATGAGGAACAAGCAGGAGATCCTGCGGTCGCTCCGAGTCCCAGGGTTACAACACTGGAGTTGCAAAGTGGGCCGAGTCAGGATGTGTGACTCCTACCAGTGTCCCATTGCAGTTTCATGGAATCTGGACGAGAGCTGCCCCAGGCAGGCTTACATGCCGGTTGTTAATGTGGGTTGTGAGTGGGAGCTGGCGCAGGTAGGAGTGGCCTGAAAGTGTTTTTCGGTCACTCCAAGTGCGACATCTGGTGATAGTGTTGTTTGGTACTAGTAATTAGCATGGACTACTCCCTGATGACCTAGCAGTTCAACTCGGGAAAGCCTGGTAAAACAGGGTTACATTGCGTAGTTCCTTGCCGAGCTACTTGGTCATAGACAGCAGCGCCGATGGCAATCCCTTTTTTATGTTCGACTAACGACTCCTGGTGCTTTTACAACCTTTGTTAAATCTAGTAACATTCACGCCATGCTTGGTCGTATCTTCACGCAGCTCCGATGTAGCCCTGTCATAGATCCGCCCATCCCTCCCCCATCCCCTCCCAGACATCCCATTTCCGCCCACCAAGCCACCTTGCGGCTCTTTCTCTATCCCTCTCCTCACGTCCTTCCTCATCCATATCCTCAAGTACCCCCTCTCCAGCCTCCCCACCTTCACCTCCCCTCCTTCCAAACGCGAGCACAGCCCACCCAATCACAATCATCCCAGGCGGTCGTTGTTCCCCAATACTCGCCAACGCACTCTCCACATCCTCAAGCGTCGACACCAAAACCCGTTGATCCGGCATCGATCCCCGTTCGATGATCGCGATGGGGGTATAGGTGGGGTATGCAGGACCGTCACGGCGTCCACCTCCGACACATGCAGGGGCGATGAGAGCACGGACGACTTCGGCGAGACGGGCGACGCCCATGAGGACGAGGAGTGTGCGGGCACGGTCATAACCCGGGAGAGAGACTTCTTTGCCTTGTCTCCCAACTCCGGTGCAGACGACAAAGGATTCGGCAACACCTCGGTGAGTTACAGGGATACCTGCACAGGCGGGTGCTGCAAGGGCAGAAGAGAGTCCGGGAAGGACGACGGGAGCATAGCCGTGTGCTCTGAAGTAGGCAAGCTCCTCACCAGCGCGAGCGTATACGATGGGGTCACCTTGTTTGAGCTACGGTGTACGTTGGCGTGGTTATATCACGAAGGGGTGAGGGCAGTACATACCCGTACGACGGTTAAACCGCGGTTTGCAGCTTCGACGGCTGCTTCCATCATCTCCATCTGGGAAGCAATTCCTTGTTTTCTTGATATTCAAAGCTGTTGCAAGAAT
>JBBPJZ010000146.1:0-33365 GCA_038089015.1 Chalciporus aff. trinitensis
AGACCTGCCGCTCACCCACCTGCCGCTCACCCCGTCGAACATCATTCAACTCGGACCACCGGTAACCAAGAAAGTGCCAACAGCAAAGTCTGCTGTTTACGGTCAGCTTGAAGCTCTTTGCTCATACGTGCAACTTATCAATCCTCAGACGCACAACACTGTATCGTTCGAATCGAACCCTCGACAACCTCGAGTAGCACCACGAAAGTCACACACGTCCCTGTCCATCTCCGTAGCTTCAAGCTTCCGTTTCCCAAGGCTACCATCGCTCCCAAAGTCACCCAAGGTCTTACTGAATTAGGCATAAACCACACACGTTTGGTAATGCCAACGCGAGAAAACTGCTCTCAACTCGAGTCCCTTCTGGATGCTACAACCGCCTTGATCGAAACCAAGAAAGTGGTAGACCGAGTAGAACAAGATATTCGGGTGCTAAAGGCGAGGTTGGGCATGCGTGAGAGTGAAAGCATAGACGGAGATGGCAAAGAATCCACCCCAATGGATGTCGACGAGTCCAAGGAAGAAAAAGAGGCTGAGGGTGAAGGTGAAGGTGAAGCAAGAGCCCAGAGTGTTGCTAGCGCGATAAGTGGTAGAAGCAGAAAACAGGTCCGTTGCTCAAGCACTTACGTTTCGATTGTTCATCTCAATCCTTGTAGTCCCGCCGCTCAATGTCCGTTTCCTCGATCGATACGTCTGCATCAATACCGACGCGTGGAGGAACGAAGAGACAAAAGAGAGGCTGATCACAATTCAATGCATACCGTATGATACATGTAGATTGAGGCAAATGGTACATTGATCGAGCAAACTGCAGTCCGCCGCAAGGTAACGTCCGAAGCACCCTCAATCGCGCGCAAAGCGGAGGAAGAAGTTGGCAATGATAGCAACTTGAAAACGAAAGTTAATCAGTCCGTTTGATGCCGGTCAAGAGTGGATACATACTCAATAGCGCAACGCAAAGGACGGTCTAGTGAAAACGGCTTAGTACTCGAAATAGCTGAGAGGTATTGTGATGCTGACCGGTCCAACCCTATCATCATACGGACCGCGACCACCACGTCGGATTGATGCTGCTCTCCAGTGGTAGGTATAGAGGGCATAAGCCATAACGGCCATAGCTGGAATCTATTAGACGTACAATCCCATTCAACCCAGGACACAGACATACCGACGGCGGAAAACATGGCCGCGCTGATCCTACCAACCTGCCAGCCAACCAAAAGGGTTAACCGAACTTCATTGCGTAGAGCAGATAGAAAAAACGAACCTGATCTCCGAAGTTAAGTAGACCGACAGCTAGCCCACCGAGGACGACGGTAAAGTGGAGCCATGATAAGAACGTTCTCTCATTGGCAAAGGAAACCTTTGGTTCGACCCTGACAGGAAGAGCGATACGCTTGGACGCGGTACGTTGGAGGAGAGGCTGAGTCGACATGCCGGTGAAAGCGATACCAAGTAAGCTTACAACAGCAAGATAGTGTTGGCAAGTTTAGAAAGAATATCTTGCGGCTAACCCAGATTTTCCATGCTCCGCTCCGGTAATCAACCCGGCATTTCATCTCAGACTACAACCAACCTTGTTTCGGAAAATTAGCCCCTGGGCGACGGCGAACTTGTCCTACCATGGGAGCCCCAGACCCGCAGTGACTGTGCCTAGATATTAATGCCGTGGAGTCACGCTTTAAACCACAGCAACCCGGCATTTGTGGCTTTCTAACCAGTTCCATCGCTAGCTTTGACAAGATTCACCGTCCATGCCCCAAGCACTTCAAGACGACATCGAGTACGTGGATATTAGGCCGTCACCAGAGCTTGGCGTTCAGCCTGAGCCCACTACCTTTTATGAGAAGTAGGTAGATCAATGTTGGTGCTTTTGCGTGGCCTTTGTTCAGCAGCGCTGACGTCTCCTCGTAGCCTCTGCGAAGCACTCCACTCCAGAGCTGGCTGCGTAAGTCGCCATATGGTCGATCACCTGTGTCGATCAGCTTACTGAGTCTTCTCGCTGCAGAGCGGAAGCATTGTGCAAGCTCTACCCAAGTTATTCCCTCGTCGTATCCGACGACTATAGACTAGGCAACCTTTTGGCATTTCCTGGTGTCGCAGTCCAACCAGCGGACATTGACTCTGGGGAACCGCACGAGATTTCCAATGTCACCTTTGCTGCAATCCCTAAACGCATCGGTGGGAAGGTTCCTGGAGCGCTCGTTGATAGCGTTATCTTGGGCTCATACAAGTTAACTTGGAAAGTGAGATTGCCCGGCTTGTCGTCTTTTCGCTGCAATTAAATTCACATTGTGTAGAACAAAGACTTCGTAGTCCATATTACTAGGGTCCCCCAAGGCATGGGGATCAAAACTGTTCATTTCATCCTTCATCAGGGCCCCGAGGAAGCGTCACGGGATTTTGTCTTGTCTGCATGCCTTTATGCAGAGCAGACTCACGACGAAATCTGGGTGTTCAACCAGGGATTCTGGGCCAAAAACAAGAACCTTTGGTTTGAAATCAAGGATTCATCTTGGGATGATGTCATCATGAAGGAAGAGAATAAGAAGTCCCTTCAGAAAGATATCTATGGCTTCTTCAATTCGGAGATGATTTACAAGAAGTTGTCCATCCCCTGGAAGGTTAGTCTATTGCATGATGTTTAATAATGTTCTCACCATCCATTTAGCGCGGCTTGATCATGTATGGACCACCAGGTAAGCTTCTTGATTGCGTTCCACAACCCCGCCTGTATTATTTACGTCTGCCTCAGGCAATGGCAAGACCATCAGTATCAAAGTAATCATGCGGAGTTGCACTGAACGCGGATTCACTCCCCTCTACGTCAAGTCATTCCAGAGTAAGTGAAGCAATTGATTCTTTCCAGGTCGTCGCAACAACTCACCCGCCGAAGGCTTCCAGGGAGAAGAGGCCGCGATGCAAAATGTCTTTATGAAGGCACGCCAAGTAGCTCCTTGTGTGGTATGTATCAAACAAGTGACTTGAAAACGACGATTGAATGGCCTCGGGCAATTGTAGTTGGTCCTCGAGGACCTCGACAGTCTAATCAACGACCGCAATCGTTCCTTCTTCCTTAACCAGCTGGATGGACTCGAAGGAAATGACGGCTTACTCGTCATTGCCACCACCAATCACTTTGACAGGCTCGATCCTGGCTTGTCGAAACGGCCCAGCAGGTTTGATCGGAAATAGTGAGTTGATCGACACGTCACAATCGCCCTGCTAAATAGCGCGACAGCTTGTTCGACGATCCTGACCGCCAAGAACGTTTGTTATACGCTGAATACTGGCAAGACAAGCTCAGTGACAATGACAAATTGTCTTTCCCGGATTCTCTCGTCAATGAAGTGGCAGACCTTACACAGGGATTCAGCTTTGCATACTTGAAAGAGGCATTGTACGTACCATTCTCGCGATACATGCTAATCAATGTTCATACTCCTTCTCTGCTGCAGCGTGTCGACACTTGTTCGAATCACCAATTCAGGTGATGATCAGATTGACTTCCCGACTATGTTGAAGAACCAAATCATGAACCTTCGTAAGGAACTCGGGAAGCAGGGCCCCATCCGTTTGCCACCTCCGCCGCCCCCGATCCCAAGATCTCGAAAGGAGAGAGCAGTGGATAACCAGATCTCCGATGTCAAACCATCATTGCCCTCTTCTGATAGAGCGGGCAAGCTCCCAATCAGGCCACCGGTATGCGGTGGTCTAGCACCACCCCCACCACCGAGGAATGCCCTATCCTTTGGGTTTGAGAGCTGGAATGACGCCTATGGCCCTCTGGATGACCCTCTTATTCCAGAACCGTGGGGTCCACCCCCACCACCGCCAGCTCGGAAGATCTATAGGACGGATCCCATCGCCAGAATTCCCCCCGAGTTCTTGGAGCATACGAGCAGGGCAGTTCGCCCTGCTCCAGTCTGTGCTTATCCGCAGGCTATGCCTGGCGCTCTACCCTCCCAGATTGGAAGTTCGGACGCCATGCAAGCTCTCAATTATACGATGATAAGCGGGCCTCTTGGTGTTGGCGGGGACTTGGGTCACTTCGGTAGCCCCAACCCCCTGGTCAAGATCTTGGATGATGCAGGAGAGCCATCTAGCTCAGGTATTTGAACGTGTTTTAACAAATGGTATCCGGTAAGACAGAGACGTCGGTGGTGGTGTACTGTTGTGACATGTCGTATGCTTCTTGTATATTGCCTTCGTACTGTTTGTAAGTACCTCAGCCTGTGATAAAGTAAGATCTAGGTCAGTTTAAATTTCACGTTCACAAACGCTTGCCGTATATATATCGCTCGTCTCCGGCTCGGAAGTTCTTCCGGTGATTATAAGGGAACTCCTTCGTTACTTCGTATGCCTCAACTTTCCGGATAGCAGGATCCAATGTTTTTACCAAACCCCGGAGGTCGATTCCCTGTTGGCGCGACAACATTCAGATTAACTGTTCCACCGACCTTGTTCAGTCGTGTCAAGATATCCTCGGCGACATCATCCGAATTGAGGCAGGCTCTTTTGCTTGAAGAAGTCGTTTTCACGGCATATTACCCAGCGGATGTCCGGCCGAAAAGCTCTCCGAGGGGAATCAACTGGCTAATCCGGTTCGTGAGTCGTTAGCCTTTGTTATAGGAAGACTGAGGAGCGCTCCCTAATCTAGTCCACTGAGTGCATCCTTGCAAGGATACGCCAACTATTCTGGTGAGCCTATCCTGCATATTTCGGTCTATCGAAATTCAAACCACCCGTGACTAGGTCTATCTTGGTGGTTATTATGGCCAATCGTGTACCTGTACGGTGCGCTGCTTAAGGTCCGTTTTCTCTCTCATTACTGCTCGTTCATTATTTGGCTAACGTCGTTCAGATACCCGTTCATCCTAATGCACCGCTTCTCAACCCGCACATCACCGAGCGACCCAATTCAACCAAGTCCTCTCCATGGCCCCTTGTCGTTTTCTCGCATGGTTTGGGAGGAAGCAGGACTGCATACAGGTATTTCCCCGACTTCTCGAAATGGCCCTATTTCGTTCATTGTCCCCTCTAGTCAGCTGTGTATGCGAATTGCCGCGTCTGGACGCGTCGTGCTCGCCATGGAACATAGGGATGGATCAGCGCATGCGATTGCGCCTTCGCACCTTACGCCAATCCCATATGTCAAAGAGGCTAGACTGGTGTGAGTCCACTGCCAAGCCTCAGATGCTCTCCAATCGCGCTTTCTTTTCTAGCTGGCCTCCAGACTACCCAGAAGAAGAGCGTAATATGCTCGCTTTCCGAGGCCATCAGCTAGATTTTCGGAGGAGAGAGATATACCACGCGCTGCGAAGCATCAGACAATTAGTTAGTAATGGCCATGAAGACACTCAGGACGTATTGCAGTCCACAGGGGATATCCCCTTCGATTGGTCAAGATGGACCATCACTGCGGACGAAAAACCGATCGAATGTGAAGAGGATGTTGTTCTCGTCGGTCACTCGTTTGGAGGGGCGACTGTTGTGAGTGCTACTGCCAGCTTGTTGTCATTTTCTACGACCGCTGACTGTACGAGCAGCTATCTATACTGTCTAATGCGCCTCCAGACAATGACCACCCGATACCTGTTCGAAAAGTGTTGATACTTGATCCGTGGCTGGAACCAATACCCTCACCGGGCCCTGTACCCCACCCGAAGTTTACAGAACAATCTATACCCAGTATACTCGTCATAAACTCGGAGAACTTCACGCTTTGGAAGGACCACTTTGAACGCTTACTAGAGGTAGGCAAGTCTTGGATGGGCACTCGATGGGAATTATTGACGATTGGTGAGTCCCTTTGGTGGTCGGTGATGATTTCGAGGCTAAATACTTGAAGCTCGAGCTCAACACATATCATTCTCGGATTTTCCAATCTTGCCACTTGCTGCTAGCAAAGACGTGCGACTAATTTTAGACAGGATCTTGGATCTTTCAATGACATTCTTGGATAGCGATGGGGTCGAGTCTGGGGCAGGTTCGTCTGCCAAAAAGATGGAAATTAGAGTTATCGGCCAGCGACCTGATGGTCGACCAAAGCGACAGATAGTGGGAGAGCTGGGCGATGTCATTCTGCACTAGATGTTAAGTTATGTAGTAGTCCTATGATAGAGTTGGGTAATAGATTAGATAACCTACGCAAAGATGACTCGACACACGACCAGATAACAAGAGACCAGGCCTCGAACGGCGGATCTAGTTCGAGTCAAACTACCAACACAACCATACGCCCAGCACGGGCATTGAAACCCTTATCCCCATCTCTAGCTCGATAGCCACGACTATCATGACCACCCAAGGCGATGGAGCAGCCATAACTACCGACACCACCATTCCTCTCTTCCAATCAATAGGACTCCCCAAGTCAAAGGCCGCGGAAGCAGCGAAGAACGCAAAGAGCGCATCGATACTCAAGGACCTTATCCTCGCATACGACCTCGCCTCTGAGTCGGACCCACTCGGGGAGAAACGCGCCGTGCTCATTGCAGCCCTCGCCGTTCAGCTTACCAAGACGCCAGGTGTTGACGACGCCAAGCGAGGCTACGTCGTCAACGCCATCCGCGAGGAGAAACTCAAGTCTGTAGATCAAGTTAATGGTTCGTGTTCTGACTTCGATTCGTCTGCTGCAACGATCGATGAACACTGCGAATAGTTGCTACAAAATTTATCGAGACACACTCGTGGCCGGTGAACGAGGCTGAGTTTAACGAAGAATGTGGTGTCGGTGAGTGAATACGATCAGCGGGGTATGCATGGGCTCAATCACTATTCGATCCAGGATTTAGTATCACGTCAGACCAACTGGATGCTTTTGTCAAGGAGTACATCCATTCAAATTCGGTCTCCGGATGGAGCAGTCTCGGTGTCGCGATCGGCGGTGTCAAGAACATCGCTGCACTGCGATGGGCAAATCCTCTTGAAATAAAGAACTCTGTTGAGCGTGTCTTTGCTGTTACTTTCGGCGCGAAGGAGGCTGCAAAACCCAAAACAAAGGTAGGTGGCAATGATTATACTGGTGCCTTCATCGTATCTCATGAATCATATCAGGGACCAAAGTCAGGAACCAGTACTCCAGCTGCTAACGAGACGGTGGACAACGCGGCCCCCTTATCAGATGCTGCGCAGACGGCGAAGTCGAGGAAAGTCGTGTTCGAGGAGGGGTTCCTTGGCGCACTGCACAAACCCGGTGAAAATCCGCAGATCAAACCTGAGCTTCGGGAACAGCACTTGTCCACTACCGGTGGCAGGGTCTACACGCGTTTCCCTCCCGAACCGAACGGGTATTTACATATCGGACACTGCAAAGCTATCTTCGTGGATTTTGGCTACGCAGCACATCACGGCGGGAGAACGTACCTCCGCTTTGACGATACGAACCCCGAAAAGGAGGAGGCGCGGTACTTTACCAGTATCATCGAAGTTGTTCGGTGGCTTGGTTTTGAACCTTGGAAAATCACGTACTCGAGTGATTACTTCGATCAGTTATATGTGCTTGCCGTCGAACTAATCAAGCGAGACAAAGCATATGTATGCCATTGTTCCCGTAAGTGGATATCGTCTTATTTTGACTCTAGCTCATCCACCACCTTCAGAGGAACAGATGCGGGCAGACAGGGGTGAAAAGGTTGCCGCACCTCGAGCATGTGTCCACCGAGATAGGCCGGTTGAGGAATCCCTCGCGGAATTCCAGAAAATGAAGGACGGACTCTATCGACCTAAAGAAGCCTTTCTGCGAATGAAGCAGGACTTAACGGACCCAAATCCTAAGATGTGGGATCTCACCGCTTATCGGGTCCTGGATGCGGCCCACCATCGTACGCACGACAAATGGAAAATATACCCTACATATGACTACACACACTGTCTGGTTGACAGTTTCGAAAACATATCGTACGCCCTTTCCCCTGCTTGGCGCTGCCAATTATCTAACCCCCCATGCAGGCACTCATTATGCACTACAGAGTTTGTCACCTCCCGTCAATCGTACGAGTGGCTTTGCGACGCTCTTGAAGTTTACAAGCCCAGGCAGTCAGAGTTTGGACGACTGAACATCACGGGGACGATTAACTCGAAACGCAAGATTTTGCAGTTGGTCAAAGAAGGATACGTAACCGGATGGGATGACCCACGTCTTCATACCCTTATCGCCCTCCGACGCCGAGGAATTCCTCCGGAGGCACTCCTTTCCTTCGTGAGCACCCTCGGGGTTTCCACAGCGGAATCAAACATTCAGATCGCTCGGTTCGACCAAGCCATCAGGCAGTATCTGGAGGGAACGGCTCCGAGATTGCTCATGGTGCTGCGTCCACTCAAAGTCACGATCGAGAATCTCCCCGAGGATTATGTCCTCATGGTAGAGAAACCATTACATCCCAAAGTTCCAGAACTCGGCACCTCCACTATCCCATTCACACGTACGATTTACATCGATGCCGACGATTTCAGGTTGGAGGACTCCAAGGACTACTTTCGTCTTGCTCCTGGAAAGACCGTTGGGCTTTTCCAGGCCCCTCATCCTATCACCTGCACGTCGTACAAGAAAGACCCTGCGACTGGCGAGGTCACAGAACTCATCTGCCGCCTCGAAGACAAGGGAAACGCCAAACCCAAAGCATACGTCCAGTGGGTTGCTGAGCACGCACCATCCGGCAGTCCTGTCCGGGTGGATGAAACGCGCATTTTCTACCCCTTGTTTAAGAGCGACAACCCGTTGGCTGCGGTCCCTGATTTCACGGCAGACATCAACCCCGAGAGCATGGATGTCGTAAAGGGGGCCATGGTTGAGGTTGGTTTGTGGCCCTTGGCACGCGAGTCCGTGAAGAATGCTCTGGCTGAAAGCCGAGCTCGTGCTGAGAAATCAAAGGCCGAGGGTGCCCAGCAGTCCTTAGACCCTGACACACCCGTGGTCACTCCCGAACAGCTGGTCGGCAAGGAGTGCATTCGTTTCCAGGGCCTGCGTGTTGCGTACTTCGCAGTGGACTCGGATTCTCGCATGTCTATGCTCGACAGTCCAGATGTCCCCTACGCTAGGAGTCAGGGCGATTTCTTGGTGCTTAACAGAATAGTGAGTTTGAAGGAGGATGTGGGTAAAGGAGCGTGATGCAGTGGCGACAGGCTCAGTCTACGTACTATGGGGTTAGTGGTTACAGGATATCATTACATCTGAAATATACGCTAGGCAGCTACAAGCGCATGTAGCCCATAGATCTCTTTTCGTACAGCATAATAAACGTTCGAAGCGTTACCCTCGAGCTCAACCTTTCCTCGTCCCGTCTTCCGAACTGCAACTGTCTCTTCAATGTTGTCGGATGACTGACCTCGTTTTGCTCCCGCTCCGCAGATCAGAACACCCTCACCAATAAGTTCAGCCGGTATCCCGATGGATGTCAGTCTTGCCTTGAGAGCCGTCAGCTTGAGTTCCCCGATCATCGTCGAACGCGGAAGCGGCCGTGAGAGTCGTGATCCAAGGACCCGATTTCGAGAATCATCCGTTCTGACATGTACGTCCGCTGGCACTGTCACTCCGGATGGCTCGAGGATTGGAATTGCGGAGCTGAAGTGGTTCACAACACGTCCAGTCACGTAACCGACTTCATTGTCTTCAAACTACAAACATCAACTCATCAGCACGCGTTGACAGACAAGCCAGCTGACTCACCCGAGACATCTTGAGCGTCTTCAGCAGCTCGTCACTCAGAGAGATTGAGAAGCTGTTGGTTTGTTGACCGATTTGCACAGTTTCGGCTGTCCCAGGGACGTAAATGTCTTTTGTCATGGCGCGGATCTGCCCACAGCTCTCAATTAGGGATCCGGCTGCGTCCATTGATGAGTGCACGAGAATCTATGGACGGGCTGGTTCAGTCTCTGTTATACGTGGTTATAACCCCTCTTACCATTTTGCGTGGGTTCACTTGCGGCACAATAGTCTTGACAGCGCGCCCGTCGTTGAGGCCTTCCATGTCGATGAAGAGGAGGCGACATGCTAGTTGGATCTCGATCTCAGAAGAGACGTACTTCGAAGGAGGCTCCTGTACTACTGACTGCAGGAGTTATGAGTCATCTGGTAATGCTTTAGAACCAGAAAGAACGAGACCTTTTCCTCCTCTTCTGCTTGTTTGCGTTTCGCTTCCTTGTTTTCCTCGGACTCAGCCTCCTGCTCAAGGACCTTACCTCGACGAAGCCACATTCCAACGTCAACAGTTTCGCCGTATTCATCGACTCTCCGTTTCTTTTCGACGTACGGGAACATACGGAACCGCTGTGCCTGCCCGGCGTTTTTGAAGAAAGTCGTCGCCTTTGATACATTGCCCTTGAGGTAAATGTCGAATGAAAGCAAAGTTTTTGTGAGACCGTCGTCCAGATCTAGACTCCAGTCGGCGCTGTCTTCGACCTTCTCCGTTTTTCGTCTTCGGTTAGAACTGGGCACAGTATCTCCATCGGTCATGTCTATCTGGTCTTCGTTCAAAGCGCGCTCCACTTCATCCTCTTCGTCAGACTCGTCTTCTTCTTCGTCGGATTCATCTTCATCTGCTTCGAGCACACGTTGATTACGAACGATGGCAGCTTGTTGCGCCGCTTCTTTTTCCTTGATAGCGCGTTCCTTTGCGAGGTAGGCTTCCAGCTCAGCTCCTTGGAGCGGAACTTTAGAATTCATCTGAGAAGGCATGAGCATCAAACGTCCGACAATGAGGTAGAGGAGTGAAGATACTCTGAGCTGGAGAGATCCGTCCATCATAACATTGTTCCCAATCTTCCCCTTGTCCCAGGTATCGTCGCCTCTTTGCGCACTGTTCCACCTATCAAAGAGAATGCGGGCCAAGGTTCCCTCCTCTCCTCTGGACGTGAGGAGCACAACATTGTCTGGTACCGCTGCAAAATCAGCAAACAGCAATCTCGATGGCCCATGTGACAGAGACGCGGGGACGGCAAGGATGAGCTTTGGCTCTTTTGATGAGTATTTTTGCACGAGTGCCTGTGGGTTCAAGAAAAATTCAAGATGTCTAAGAAGGGGATAAATCCGTCATTGCAGAAAACAATAGAGAACTACGGCGCACTTAAATCGAAGCGCAAACGCTCCCAAAGCTTCATCGTCCGCCTCATCATCTGCTCTCCGTCGCTTCGAACCCGTCTTGCCGCTCCCATCAACGCCCACATCTTCTTTGCTGACGGTACCTCCGACCCATTCCATCATACTTCGTACAAATGTTAGCATTTCGCGTCCATTGCGAGATAAAAGGCATATTGGATAGCGGAACTCTGCATATTTCCAGTGTTGGTCGAGCAAGACCAATAGCTCGAGCAATCGAGGGCCAGCGTCGCAGGGTAAAAGGAGAGAACATCGAGAGGATAGCGTAGCACCAATTGCGTCTGGAAGAAAACGGACTGGTTACTTGGTGATATGAAATCTGGAAGTGTAATGTACCTATCATGGCTGCATCACGGTCTTTTCTTCGACTTGTTGTGATGTTTGCTCTCTCGGCGTCCGTAATGAAAAGGTCTGGCCGAGCAAGGGGTTCAAAGATACCACCGGCTGACGCTCGGAAGAGGACAGTGCCTTCGAGATGACGTTCTTTCATGTGGTTCATGTTGACAGCATAGACTATTGTCCCTGCTGATGGAGATCGAATCTTCCATATCGTACCACCAAGGGTATGTCCTGCAGCAAAGGGTGTGATTGTAATACCTTGACATTTACCTGTACAAAGAAGACGAGACATTCATTATTATCGTTATACATACATGCAATCTAGACCTCGCCAAGACTAACCCTGCAAATGTGTGGGTTGGGAATACCTGAGGGTGTTGACGGCATCATAGGCCTCGTGAACTTCGCTTGCTGTGGCGATGAATTTCATGGAGGAGTAACTAGAAGAGGGATCGACGGCAGGTTGTTCGGCATTGGACGCGTCTGGGATGTCATTCGGGGGTTGTTCTGTGGGGACGTCCTGTTCGTCGCGGGTTCCTTCGAGATCTTCGAGTGTTACAATGCGAGCCATGGCCTGGACGGGGATAGTAGTATATGCAGGGGCCTTGAGGCCCCAGTGAGCATAGGCATAGGCATACAGTCCTGCATGTGCGAGATCACCGTGCGAAAGCAGAACGAGGTCGACGGTAGGTGCGCATCTGTGAAGGGGGATGAAGAAAAACGCGAGGAAGGATTGGCAGAATACGTACTCTCGCAATGCGGTGCAGTATGGTGACCAGGGAAATGAGTCTGGGTGGTGTTCCTCTGGTGTCCAGTCCGGAGAACCACAGTCGAGCAGGACGCGAACATCGTCTATTTGGAGGAGGTAGGAGAGAGGGACAGCACTGCTCGCACCGACTGCACCTGCGAGTGGACTGAACGTGATCATGACGAGCACTACTAGTTAGTAGTAATAGTTAGTAGTAGTATGTAGTACTGTACTGATTAGTAGTACTTTAGTAGTGCACCCCAATTTGATGGGTCTGTCAGTTGACATAACTTGGAGTAGCCGAGGGTCGTGGAGGCGTGAGAATAATTAGATAATCGCCATGTGTTCTGATGGATTTTAACCCTTGGCCCTTTCATCTGGACCCTCACCCATCCTCGTCTTCCTCCCCAGTAAGTCCCATCGACGCGTATTCTCGCGTCCACTCTCCTCCTCGTATAAGCTAACATACTCTACAGCCAAATTCTTCAGAAACCATGCGTGAAGTCATCTCTGTCCATGTCGGTCAGGCCGGTGTCCAGATTGGAAATGCCTGCTGTATGTCTTTTCTTCAGTCTGTATATCTGTCCACGTCTCCTACACGCGTCGTGCTCTCCCCCGCCTTTGTTCATGTCTAAATTGGTACTAATCCCGATCCACAGGGGAACTCTACACCGTCGAGCACGGTCTGAGTGTAATGTGATTTCCCTTTCATCGTTCTCATAGCTGATTGGATGAATCTAGCCTGATGGCCGCCTTGTAGAAGGATCCCCATCTGCCAACGACGATGGCTTCAGCACATTCTTCTCCGAGACCTCGTCGGGCAAGCACGTTCCCCGGTCGTTGTACATTGATCTTGAGCCCAATGTGATCGACGAGGTCCGGACTGGTACTTACAGGAGTCTCTTCCACCCTGAGACTCTTGTCACGGGTAAAGAAGATGCTGCGAGTAACTGTATGTATTGTTCCGTCTCTTCGTACGCGCTCCGCCTGATTCTGTTACTCCAGATGCTCGTGGTCACTACACGATTGGCAAGGAGCAGATCGATAACGTGATGGACAAAGTTCGTCGGCTTGCCGACAACTGCGGCGGTTTGCAGGGATTCTTTGTTTTCCACTCCTTCGGTGGTGGTACTGGATCAGGCTTTGGTGCCTTGATTCTTGAACGCCTCTCTACCGACTATGGTAAGAAGTCAAAGTTGGAGTTCAGCGTGTATCCTGCTCCTACCATGGCCAACTCCGTCGTCGAGCCCTACAACTCCGTCTTGACGACCCACACCACGCTCGAGCACTCTGACTGCTCTTTCATGGTGAGCTTGGCATTTCATATACTTTTTTGCGCCGCTTAACGCGGGCACCCACCAGGTCGACAATGAGGCAATTTACGACATCTGCAAGCGTAATCTAAACATCACGTCACCTAGCTTCACGAACTTGAACCGCTTGATCGCCCAAGTTGTTTCCTCCATCACCGCCTCGTTGCGCTTCGACGGTTCCCTCAACGTCGATTTGAACGAGTTCCAGACCAACCTTGTGCCGTAAGTCGTTTAACTTATTAAAAAGATGTGTTGACTGAGATTGTTCGCAGCTTCCCTCGTATCCACTTCCCATTGGCCACCTTTGCTCCTATCATCTCGGCAGAGAAGGCCCACCATGAGCAGAACTCGGTTGCTGACATGACTTTCTCGTGTTTCGAGACTGGTAACCAGATGGTCAAGTGTGATCCTCGTGAAGGCAAATACAGTACGTCCCATTATACTTGATCTTGTTCATTTATCTGATCAATTCTTAGTGGCCTGTGCACTTCTCTACCGTGGTGATGTCGTCCCCAAGGATGTGAACGCGGCTGTCAGCATTATCAAGACCCGTCGGACTATCCAATTTGTTGACTGGTGCCCTACTGGGTTCAAGCTCGGTATCTGCAACGAGCCCCCCGCACACATTCCAGGTGGTGACCTTGCCAAGGTGTCTCGTAGCATGTGCATGTTGTCGAACACCACTGCCATCTCAACAGCATGGAGTCGCTTGGACCACAAGTTCGACCTCCTCTACTCTAAGCGTGCCTTCGTTCACTGGTATGTTGGTGAAGGTATGGAGGAGGGTGAGTTCTCGGAAGCTCGTGAGGACCTTGCAGCCCTCGAAAAAGATTACGAGGAGGTTGGTATTGACTCTGCTGATGCTGAGGAAGGCGGAGAGTACTAGATGGCTTCACCTTCTCGCTTTCACCCTTTGCATTTTCTCTTTGGTTCTCCGCACGAAGTTAGTCGTCCGTATAATTTGTTTCCGCTACGCTTGATGAATTTTACGCATACCTTTTACCGATACCACATTAAAACAATCAGTATCGGAACACGGATTCTTTTCTGGATATAATTGCTATGTCTTGTGTGGTGTCCGAGCCTGTACTCTCTGCATGAGGAAGCAGGCGGGAAAGTCAGGGGCAGTGTTTCCTTCCGTGATCTACACGTTGTATCGCTTGTAAACCCATCTGATGCCGTGATCAAATATATTACGGCTAATCGGCAAATAAATTGTCATGGAGGCGACGCCCAATTATACCTAGCGGTTATGTAGTGGTCGGATGCCCCATTGAAGGAGGATATATACGACTGCGCTATCCGGGTCTACACACCGTGTGGCAATTGATCGATCAGTCTTCTGTACACTAACTAGTTGGCTCCAGGCCTGTGAAGATGAACTTCGGATTTTCTTGAGGATAGCGCCATAACAAACCTAAACAGTGCGAGACGTCTTCCTCGTCGACCGCTAAGTACTTCGAGTTGCTGGTAAGTCACTTCGAGACTCTCACCTAAACACAAGTGCCCAACGCAAAACTACTGCTTGCGCCTCGCCAACACGCATCCAAATTTTTGATTCAGTCCTCGAAGATTTCGCAAGCGCAGGGAACTCGGCAGTGGCCCGTTCGTGTAGGCTTTCTAAGAGCCTAGCACATAGCTTCCCCATCCACAGTATCTATGTAGCTCGATCTTTCCGTGTCTAAATATCATTCTTTTATTCCCGCCTCACGGATGACGAGCACTACTGTTCAGTCCATAAGTTGATATACAATTACATAGATCCAGTTCACCACAGAGCCCTAGGATATACGTCAGTGGGCTGTATAACCCCAAAAAGGAATACCCAACAATTATTTTTCTTGTGCCCAAAACAAGACAGCGTGCAACAAATTTCGCTGAGGATAGGGCAAGCACAGTTCGTTGGTTGTTTCTTACCTTCATAGTTAGTCAACCAGTTTCAACCCACCCCGGCCGTTCAACTCAGCGCCATGCGTGAAGTCATCTCTCTCCATGTCGGCCAAGCTGGCGTCCAGATTGGCAATGCATGCTGTTGGTTCCCATCTCCAACTTCCGCTAGTCAGGGTTGACTAACAATTTACAGGGGAACTCTACACGTTGGAACACGGTCTGAGTGTAGGTTTACATCCATCCCTGGCATGACCGTAGTGATAACCCTATTTGCAGCCCGATGGTCGCGTCTCGGAGTCCAGTGCGAAGAACGAGCATGGTTTCTCTACCTTCTTTTCCGAAACTGGCTCCGGGAAACATGTTCCCCGCTCACTCTATATTGACTTGGAGCCTGGTGTCGTGGATGAGGTCAAGACTGGTCCTTACAGATCGCTTTTCCACCCCGAGACTTTGATTACTGGCAAGGAAGACGCCGCCAATAACTGTCAGTTTATTAAATTATAAGCAGAGCGCACGCAGATCCTCATCGTTTCCCAATCAATCCGTCCTTGTAGATGCTCGTGGTCACTACACCGTCGGAAAGGAACTCATCGATCCCGTCATGGACAGATTGCGTCGTCTCGCCGACAACTGTAGTGGTCTGCAAGGGTTCTTCGTCTTCCACTCGTTCGGCGGTGGCACTGGATCCGGCTTTGGTGCTCTCCTACTAGAACGGCTCTCGACCGACTACGGAAAGAAGTCCAAGTTGGAATTCTGCGTTTACCCCGCTCCTCAGCTTTCCAGCTCTGTAGTCGAGCCATACAACTCTGTTCTCACGACTCACACGACTCTTGAGCACTCTGATTGCTCTTTTATGGTAACTCCTTTGCTTAAATTACCATCAATGGATACTTCATGATCTTCCTAATAGGTTGATAATGAAGCTATCTACTCTATCTGCAAGAAGAACCTCGGTGCTGCGCAGCCCAGCTTCACTAACTTGAACCGGTTGATTGCCCAAGTTGTCTCCTCGATTACTGCATCTCTGAGATTCGATGGTTCCTTGAATGTCGACTTGACCGAGTTCCAGACTAACTTGGTTCCGTGAGTCATCAGAGCTCTTTGTTTATGATCTCTTCTGATGGTGTCATCACAGTTTCCCCCGTATTCATTTCCCTCTCGCCACTTACGCGCCTTTGTTGTCTGCTGAGAAAGCTACTCACGAACAAAACACCGTCAACGAGATGACGTTCGCTTGCTTCGAAAGCGGGCATCAGATGGTACTTCTGTGTCGATATCACGTTTCAATCATAAGCTGACCCAAATGCGTTTCCATAGGTTAAATGTGATCCCAAGGACGGGAAATACAGTACGTAGGCCATCCGTATCTAGGAATGACGTCCTGACCCTTCTGTAGTGGCTTGTGCTTTGCTCTACCGCGGAGATGTCGTCCCGAAGGACGTTCAGCAAGCTGTTGCCACGATAAAGACCAAGAGGACCATTCAGTTCGTCGACTGGTGCCCAACCGGCTTCAAGCTTGGAATTTGCAACGAACCCCCAGCCCACATCCCCACTGGTGATCTCGCCAAGACCAGCCGCAGTCTTTGCATGTTGTCAAAGTAAGTCCTCCAGAGACCAAGGACGCACATCTACTGACGATTCAAATGTAGCACGACTGCCATCTCCGTTGCATGGAGTCAACTTGGTGAGTATCGTCGCTGGAGGGCTTCATCTGTTTGGTGCTCATTCGTGTACAGACCACAAATTCGACTTGATGTATTCGAAGCGTGCTTTCGTTCACTGGTATGTTGGTGAAGGTATGGAAGAGGTATGTTGTACTCCTTTGTCAGTTTAAGGGCCTCTTAGCTCACGACGCTGCAGGGTGAATTCTCAGAGGCACGGGAAGATCTTGCTGCACTGGAAAAGGATTATGAGGAAGTGGGTACTGACTCGGCAGACGTTGAAGAGGAAGGCGCCGAGTATTAAGTTATCTGCTCCCGATTATCCTCTTTTATCTCTACAGGCTGGTTTGCCGATGCTTCG
This sequence comes from Chalciporus aff. trinitensis, assembly GCA_038089015.1. NCBI lineage: Eukaryota > Fungi > Basidiomycota > Agaricomycetes > Boletales > Boletaceae > Chalciporus > Chalciporus aff. trinitensis. The sequence continues at coordinate 17,411 of JBBPJZ010000146.1, forward strand.
CTTTGGACCTACTTATCATTTACATAAAACAATGACTTTAACAGAACAGTAATATTGGCCAACCATGCTGTTTACACAGCTTAGGTATCGGCCTACATATTTGAGACTTGCAACCTCCAGTCTATCTGTCTAAGTTCGCAACAGAACCCCACTCTACTGGCTCTACGTATACGTAACCACCCAAGGCGGTAAGTATCCTCTGATCTACAAAGCTATGGTGAACTCCACCCCATTCTCGGTGAGATTCGTGGAGACGCTGATGAATAAATCAATTCACGAATTGGTACGATTCGTGGTTACACTTACCTAGACAAGTCTTGTACAAGGTAGAAATGACCGTCAAGTGCATCGTCGGCAGCCTTCAACATCTCATCCCTTGAATGGGTTGTTAGCAGGCCGATCACTATTGATCCAGCCGCTAAACCACTTCTAACGCCAGCTGGCGCATCCTCTACGACAACACCTTGCGGTAAAGTCTACTTGTGTCTGCACTCAATGATTAATACGACTCACAACGAGTGGCGCTGACGCCACATCTAGTGGCACCTTCGACGTATGGATCTGGGCTTGTGTTGGCATCATCAGCCTCGACCAATCAGTGAGCATAAGTTTGGAGGATTACTATGGCTTTCCTCTCTGAACATCCTCTGCCGTTACGAAATTATCGGGTGCATCTATGTTCGCGGCTTTAAGGGCAGCTGTAGCGTAAACCCTGGTTGCAGACGTGCAGATCGTCCAACGTTGATTAGGTTTACTCCTGGCCGATGCGAGCTGTAGTATGCAGACAAGTCATTCACGGCGAAAACCTGATCTGGAGGGGAAACCCTACGTTGTCAATTATTCGGCGCACACCGGGTAACATTTTGATGCCATTGTTTGCACACTCGACGATAGCTCTCTCGAATCGGATTGCCTCTGCCTAACGGAAGAGGAGAGATCAGAAGCGAAAGCGGGTCAAATAGAGTCCCGCGAGACCTTGAGCAGTTCGTGATCGGTGATATTACACCATTTGGCAAGATTATCGACTGTCCTGACGCCATGCGAGCCTGGGGAAAACGGTTTGCAGTCTTGATCCATGAAGGAAGTTGATACTCACTGAGGAGAATTGTCTGTACGTCGAGACCAGGGTATGTTTTTGCAAAAGTGGCCCAGGCTCCGACAACGCCGGTGGTCGAATCGACCAGCGTGCCGTCCATATCAAATAATCTATTGGACCATAGGGATTGGACAGTGAACAGGTCGATGGAGGACTAGACTCACACTGCGCTAACCTGGAACTTTACCTCTGGCATCGTCGCTGGTGGTGGTTGAGAACAGACTGGGAAGGGACGTCCGTGGTCCGGGGGTATCCATGTGTTCGGAATGCCTGACCGAGTCAGCGAATAAGCTTCTCTGTGATGAACGTGCCAACGTGTTTGGATCCAAGGCTGTTGCCAAACAACCACCCAATATCTGTCCTAATATGGACTATACCCCGTCAACCCGTCAATCATGCCACCACGACGACGTCAGCAGTACACGCAGGAGAACATAGACCAGCAACTGCAGCAGATACATCTCCTTGATGCATCATCGTCCTCAGAGAATCTGGAGCAACTGGGTCCTATCATCAAGCAAATCCATGCCAACCGCCAACAAGACGTGTACTTGCGCAACCTCCAAGCACTCATCGAAGCCAAGGATGGAGATATAGAGAGCATTTGCACGGAGAACTACCAAGAGTTCATTTCCTCTATCTCTACGCTCTTCACCATCAAATCATACACCACCAACCTACGCGAAAAGATCGCAACCTTGGACGAAAGCGTTGGACATCTGGGGAAGGGATTGGTTGAGAAGAAGAGGACTCTGCTTGAGTCAAAGAAGACAGCTTCAAACCTCGATGAAGCAATAGACACCTTCCAGGCTTCCCTCAAGCTACTCGACGTGATCGACCGCATTGGCGACATGATCAAGGAGGGCAAGTTCTGGAGTGCGTTGCGAGTGGGTATTGGACATTGTTTTTGTTGTTATTTTACACTCAATCTCTTCGAGTCTTTGGAAGATATTCAGGCCATGCCCCTGTCATCACTGTCCCAGACCCCCCTGTATCAGCATATATTATCTTCGCTGCCTTCACTTCGAATCCAGGTGCAAAATGCTGTTACCGCGTCCATGAAACAGTGGCTTCTGGAGATCAGAAACGTAACGGGCACGGTAGGGAGAGGGGCAATGGAAGCCATGGATGCTCGCTCAAGGAAGTGGAAATCCCGGCGCGAAAAGGATCCAATGTTGAGGTTGAGCCGCGTCGGCAGTGCCGTTGAGATGGTTACATACGAGAGGACAGATAGTGAGTTATCATTTGTCTCATCGATTCGTCTAGAGTCCAACTTGTGACATCCAGATAACGTACTCGACAAGGACAAGATTAAAGTCGACTTTCAGCCTCTGTACCAATGCATCCATATTTATATTTCTCTAGACGCCCTTGATGATCTCCGCACGTCATATCATGCTGACCGCAAGGCTCGCTGACTCTCTTTGCTTTATGAATGCTACTAATCATCAATCCAGGCCCAATCGGACCTCATTCTCCCCACACCACTCCCTCTGTCTTCTCTCCCTGGCATATTGGAGGAAATATGTGGCTTCTTCATTATAGAAGCTCATGTCTTGGAAACGACATCTGGTTTCCGCTCAGAACAGGACATCGAAGAACTATGGGATGCTCTAGTGGAGCGTCTGTCTTCATCAATCGGCACCGCCCTGGTAGAACAGAGGGATCCAGACACGTTCTTGAGAGTCAAGGAGTGTCTGACAGCATTTGTTATGACTCTCGAGGTAAGCATCGATTATTTATGTCTTGCGCTGTAATCTGGATGACCTAGCGACGCAGTCGTACTCGTATTCGACACATTCCCTTCAATCACTAGCCTTGGTACTATTCGAGAAGTATACAGGACTGCTCGAAACTGAGTTCAGCAAGAAATTGGATGGTGTACGCTTATTCATTGCATCGATCTCTGATCCATTCCGAAAACCTCCTTCCAGATTGTCCTCAGAGATGATTATATGCCAATGTATATCACTACGGCACCTGAGCGAGACTCTGTTCTCAACGGGGTATGGTTGAGTGCTTCTGAAAAGGAGACCCTTTCCACGTATGCACACCTTTTGTTATCTCAGACACACGACTTAACATATCACAGAAGCTCTTTGCCGCTTACTCTACCATGGTCACAGAGCTTTTATCTATGCTGCCAAGATGTAAGTGACTTTCTCTTTGCTACGGGCAGAGCACTCATTGAACGCGCAGATCCGAGCGTTCATCCAACAATTTTATCAATTCGTAGAAGGTGTGTCACAACACCACGGCAACATAGACGAACTGCTGAGTCGGGTGGGTATTTATATTTCTGCCACGATCGTCATTGACGAGCGTTTCCTCATTCTAGTCACTTGACAAGCTTCTATCGAATCACATAAGTGATAGCATAAACAAGCGGCTTCAGAGTACTTCGGCTCTCTCGCAGATTGCTCAGATCGTAACAAATCTAGAATACTTCGAGGCAGCCTGCATGGAGCTGGGGCGATCACTCACCGACCTCAGGTAACGCCTTCTTTACGCGGAAACTCCACGCGCGTTCTCATTATCCCTTCAGGTCTACTCAAGGAGGCGGAACGATCCGTCTCGGCTCGTCGCCGTTCTCAGAGACATTCCAGCGTTCCCAAAGACGCATCACGGCACTCATCACCTCAAAGCTCGACGACTTCTTTGACCTCTCTGAATACGAGTGGACACCACAGAGCCGAGAGAACACGCCAAGCATGTACCTCTACGAGCTAGTGAACTGGCTCACCACTGTCGTGGATTCTCTGGCACTCAACGACAAGTATAAAGACGACGCTTACAAGGGTGCAGTAGGATACATCGCCGAGTGTTTTATGGTAAATCGTCTCTCTCTGTAGTTTTTGTTTCCGCTGACATCTCGGACGTTGACTTGCAGAATTTCATGATTGGTCCGAAAGTGGCGCTGATGAACGATAATGCGGTTGCTAATATAGTGGTTGACATGAACTTTTTGGAAGGCGAGATTACCAGGATAGGTCGAGCCCACCTCAAGACCTCATTCACGGAGCTCCAAGGAGTATGTTTTCGTCGTTCTACAAGGGTCCCCAGTACTAATATCAAAGCCAGATGGCAAAGATCATTCTCTCGGATTCAGTGCAGGATTACCTCAATCAGATCATACGACAGGCTTCTTATGCAGAAGTTAAGCCAAAGAGGCTCCAAGCACTTCTAGAGAAGCTTGCCAGGTACGGTGCCTCCCGTCGAGACAATCTCTCGAGGGATAAAGGAGAAAGGCGGAGGAAGGAAGCAGAGTCATTGAATAGGCTCAGCCTTTCATACACTTAATTCCCTGTGTGCTGAAATAGCACCATGGTGAAGAGGTATAACACATCTATGATAGCATACTCGGAACGACAGACCATGTGTGCATCCGCCCCCGTGACTTCGGTAGCGTAGAAACAAGAAAAATACCCCCAAGGGAGGGGGGTGGCATAACAGTGGTTCAATAGTAAAATGGTGTATCATTCAACGTCGTGATGGAAAGCGACCAGTCAATGGACACACGGAACCAACCCAGAAGAGATCCACCTTCGCTCATGTCCTCCGCTTGTTGATGTTAGTGGCCAACCACTCAAGGCCCTCGTACAGACCATCACCCGATGTGGCGCACGCCGCCTAAATGAGATTCCACGTCAACAATCCACATCAGACCCACCGCTGAATGCGGACACCCACCTGAATGTACCACGTTCGCTGTCTAAGGGCTTGAAGGCCCAGCTTGTCAGTGATTTCCGCTGCATTCATCGCATTCGGAAGATCTTGCTTGTTGGCGAAGACAAGAAGAAGGGCATCACGGAGTTCATCCTCGTTCAACATCCGTTGAAGCTCTTCCCGGGCCTCGGAGACACGTTCCCGATCGTTTGAATCAACCACGAAAATGATACCCTGGGTGTTTTGGAAGTCTGAAAGCCAAGATGAACTTGGAAGTGATACGATAGGAAATGTGGGGAACGCACAGTGCCTCCAGAGAGGGCGGATCTTATCCTGTCCTCCAACATCCCACACGGTGAAAGAAATGTTCTTGTACTCGACCGTCTCGACGTTGAAACCTATGAGGTATTAGAGAAGAGAGAACACAGCAAGTCTTGTGCCTACCAATTGTAGGGATCGTGGTGACAATCTCGCCGAGCTTGAGCTTGTAAAGGATGGTGGTTTTACCGGCAGCGTCGAGACCAACCTAGAAAAATATTGTGAGAGGGTGCTGGGGTAAAGGGTGCGGTTGGTGCATACCATCAGAATACCTGGAGAAAATGGCAACGTCAGTTGGATTGTGTGGGATGAACGCCGCGGATTCTACATACGCATCTCCCTGTTCTTGAACAGGTTGGAGAGAAGGCGGGAGACCGAGAGACCCATTGTGCGCTGCTAGAAGTGGGGGTGAAGAGAAGTGGTTTGTAGAGTTGTGAGCTGGAGGTAAAGAGCAAGCTTGCGGGTTTGAAAGGTAACGTGTGCGAACAGCCTTTTGAACTCCGCCAGTGGCTGCGTCTTGCCTCACTAGTGACTTTACGCCTAACCTAGTAGCAAAAGAAATTGAGACAAATCTTATACTGTCCGCTGGTGCAGTACACGTACAAATACACAACGAATGATACGTGGTCTAAGCTGCGGAACGTTGCTTTCAGGCCAGTTGTCCCTTACGCGAGTCACCCGGCAGTCACGGTAATAATGCTAAATGCATATGCCATTGGCAGGCTGCTTGTCCATGGCAACAATGAGACACGTCAGAATGTGATCCTTCAGGCGTGGTCAAGGTTCGGGTTCCTGATCATCAATCCAGTACGTTTGGAATAACGAAAGGTAAGTTAGATAAATACCCCTTCCCCACACTGTCCGTCTCTCGAGTACCCACTGACGCATCCAAGTTTAAAATATACCAGCGCAGAGCCATCGGGGTTATCCGGGCTCCATTACGGTTCAGTGCAGACGCCCAGTCAGTGGCGCAGGACGAGATACGCAAGCGTTTTGAGTGGACCAATCAATCATTTCTCGTGGTTCTAACCGTATAGAGCACAGAGCATCTCCGTCGACCTTCGTCACCACGTGGACAAATTAGACTGCTGTATCTAGATCAGCGAACTAAGATGGTGAGATCTAGCTCTCTATACCTGTTGCACTGGATGATCCCCCGATCCGGATCCCCCTACCAGTGAGTGAAAAATGACCCGATTAATTCCAGGGGTGCTCGTTATCTACAAGGTGAGGTAGGAGGTGTAGTATTAGAATGCCCGAGATGATTAGTAGGTAAATGAATGTGACGCTAGTGTAAAGAAAGTGCAGAATGAGGAGTGGAGTAACAATGCAGAAATGGTAGAACAACAACACTTGTACGGACGCTGGTGAGGATACAATCTTCGGCATACACATGTGTACAGTTTGTGGAATGGGAGGACGAGTTTGCCTATTTTTTCGAGTTGTCCAGCGTGTCGGTTATCGACCGCTCTTGGGAATAGGTTGTCTAAGTTTATCCCCTCAGATGAGCGTTCACTTTGTGGCGCCATCCGACATAGTAGGGGCAAACAGGAGTGGGTTGGTATCTGCAGAGCTCGAACAGGACAAGCTGTTCATGGAATCCGGCGCTAAACCAGACCTGCTCTCGTGCTATGGGAGGTCAATGAGTTCTGTAACGAAGAAAAGGCTTAGCAAGAACGAACCTTGTCTAACCGCCGCCATTGCCTGTGTGGCGTCGAGTCGGCGCGTACACATCACTACAGTGCATTAGTGAGAACTACCTGAAAGCGAGTGGATGCGACTTACAGTACGCAGCGATCACGGCAGCGCTGCGAGTAAGACCTTGATAGCAATGTACAAGGACAACGCCTCCGCCAGCGATGGCTTTGTTTATGAAGTGACAAGCAGTAGGAAGCCAGATCAAAAGATCGGCAAAGTCGACATCCTCTACAGGGATTCGCAGATGAGCAATACCAGATTCGGGAAGCTCTGCGGGGATAGGGTCGTTACAGACGGATACAATATGTGTGATCCGGCGTTCAGATAAAGACCGCGGTGTTCGTGCTGCCTGGATACTGGATAGGTAGGTTGGATCAGCGAACAGTACGTCACGAGGAATTATATACACTTACTTTCCGAGGTACAGCCTACCTTCGATGATCGTATCGACGTTTCTCCAGCCCATGTTTCCCGGCTGAATTGTCTGGAATCCCTGTAGGAGTCTCCGAGATACTTGGCCCGACTCATTCTAGGTTTTGTACCTTCTCCCAGCCCCGAGCGTCAGAGGCGTAGGCGATTCGGACTGGCTAGTAACCGTATACGTCATGGCTAGTGAGCACATACTGTCCACTGGCGTTGAATGGCAGTGTGGAGGAATTGCAGAGTCACAGCCAGGACTAATCCGCAAAGCGAGAGAGTCTAAAATGCGGTGCCGAGACGGGGTCCGAGAAAGGAAAGAGAACGAACGCGCACTCACCGCCACCGACACGGTGGGTATGACGTATGTAAGGGTCCTTGAAAGGGACGCTAAACTGTTCAGACGCGAAAAGGTTAGTTGTGCGACTAGCTTACACTCTGTGCATCTGTCCGGGAGAACTATCCAACTAATCCTGTGCTTCCCGCTAATAATGACTACCTCTTAAGTAACTTTACCTAATCTATACATACTATCTTTGGTCATTCAGACGGACATAACGGGAATGAGGACGGCTTCCGGCTGTGGGAGGTAGCCGTGTACCGGTGGTACACCATCCTGCCCACTCAAGCGACGAACATATCTTGACTTCCTCCCCTTGAAGCTGGAATACATGCTGTGCGATGACATACCCAAATGCTAAACATAAGTGCGTGCCTTTGCGTTTCCACCTGCATTGCCTGCCCGTCGGACGCCCCAGCTAGCTGTTCATGTACTGCAGGAGCAATCCGAGTCAATTCCGATCCGACGAGCAATACTGCCAATACAGCAAAACGGACAAAGGGTCGAAAGGATTGCGATGATATCATACAAGTCATGCCTCATACATCGTGCATTGGGCTGACGGTCATTGCTTAGCCCTTGTCACTTTTCAAAAAACTCGATTGCTCGCCAGTGTCCGTGCCAGTACCAGCTCCATTGACCTGTAACACTTGCCATTGGACCATTGGACTCATCGCTCATTCGCCCGTTCTAAATTTGAACTGACTCTGCCTCGTAGGCATCAATATACATTCGTGCCTTACTTGCGCTAGCCATTGTCCACATGCAAAACATGCTTTTGCCACATTGCCGGGTAGCGTGAGCAACGTGATGTCCACGAGGCTGCATGGGAGCACAGTGGGAATATAGCGAGGTTTGGGCACCTTTGTGCGCGGAGCCTTGAACATTAAACGTGTCATCGAGTCGGAAATCAATGTGGCGCTTACACAGGAATGACGACGGGAGACAAAAAACGTGCCCTTGTCGACGCATTGGTGACTTTTAGCATGAAGCCCTCATTGTTAATATTCCCATTTGTTCCTCGGGAATACCCGCCGCACGCAAAGGGTAAGTCACCGTAAGTGGAATCTACGTAAAGAAAGCCTTAAATGTGGAACCACCCAGCCAACATGAGCCAGACAATCGCCTACTTGCAAGTTTTCCATCGCACCAACGTACATACCTTTGCATAAGGCAAAGAGATGCTGCAGATCGAGTGGAAGTCATCTGTAGGTTATTTTCACTGATCGATTATGAGGCCTTTCTAACCGCTCAAAAGCATTATCACTCAGATGGCCGGCGACGTAGCCGTCCAAAAGCCTCGACAGTCCACGGCTGGCTCGTGAAGTGGCGGGCCACATTCAGCGGTAACGAACGCCTTCGCAAGGAAGGCATTCGTGAGATGCAGGAGGCGAGGGCTGTGCGAGAGTTAAAGAAACGGCGAAAGGCAGCTCGACGAGCGAAGACAGGAGCGGCTAAGTCTATCTTTAGCTTTTGGCCATTCTCGTTTGGAAAGAAGAAACGACTACAGCGGCCAAAAGGGCCCTCTCGTGGTTCTCGATCTTCTTCCAAACGAACTAGAAGCACCCAGGATGTGGCTTCCCCAAGTCACCCACCGAAACCTACTCTTGCGAACGGCCGGCGTCCAAGTAGTAGCCGCCAGGTAGCAGCGGACCGAAAGCCGCGGAGCTCACGACAGGCATCACACAACAGTGGCAGGAACACTGTTTCAGCCTCGAAGAAGACGAAATGATTGGTCGGAAACACCTAGACATCGATGTAATGCAATCGTTATTCACAGGGACACTTATTTATGACAATATATAACTTGCACGTTGGGAATGAATGTTGTCGGATCCAATTATGAGAGTACGTGTATCGTCGATTGCGAATGCAGACACTGGGTCATGAACCGGCAATGGGAATTCTTCCATTGATATTGCAGCAGTGTGGTAAGATCCACTGAACACTCGGGGTCTTAGACAAACAAGAAACCCGGATAACGTGTCGATAGCAGCTTCTACATTGCGTGAGGTGAGACAAAGAAAGTGGTTAAGGCTGTTACGTACGGTGCTTAATGCATGTCTGCCGAGCCGGTGGGGATGTGAGTTTTCTTCTTTTTTCGCCTCTTGCGTTTCTTTTTGGTCTTGTTGGAATCGGGAGATGTATCGGCCTTGTCACTGAGTTCCGGCGGACCGTCAAGATTCAACAATGGGAGGCTAAGCACTGTAGCTTTATCGGGTACGCGAATAGAACTGCTGTCGACTCGACTAGTTCCTTGGGTCTGTGCGTTTCCCGGTACCGGAGCTTCCCGACGAGAAAAGATGGATAAGGCTACTGAGTGAGCAATGTGAAAGTCTATGCGCACCGGTAAGCCGTTTGACCGGTGGTGAGGAGACGAGAGATTCCTGTTTTGAACCCTCATAGGGCTTCTGACCAAGTGGATCGGTTCGCTGCTTTTCTTTCGAAGGTGTACCAACTGGGATCCGATTAGCATGATGCCTTGAACCATCTGGTGGGTAGCTCTCACTTGACTTGTGCATCTCCCTGACCCGCACATCCCTTTCGAAGGAGACCGAATCTTTGGACATGTTCGGGATAGCTAATTGTGATGTATCTTCCGAGCTGACTTTTCTTTTCTTCTTATTTTCCTGTCCGAAGGGATCTACCTTTGCTTTTCGTTTCGTTGGTCTACCTTTCAACTCATCGTCATCTGACTTCGAGGAGAACGCTTGTGGATGTGTTTCCACGACACTTTCATTCTTTGCGCTATTCCTCACCAGTCTTCGTTTTAATTTGGAGGCCTCATGAGCATTAAGTGACGCATTAGGGATAGATGCGCCAACGCCCAGCCTGGATAGACATCAATGCAATAGCTCCCTGCGTACACAACACTGTCTCGTACCTGGGCGGCCGTCGCAGTTCCTCCTCGATTATTTGTGATATATTCGCACCATTAGATGGAGTCTGTGCCTTATGAGATGGCTTTATCCAAGACGTTACTAGATTATGAGCAAAAGACATAGACATGTCAATATGCGCCTGCAGTTGCTCTAGGTCGATATCATCTTCGGTCTCCATTGCGGATGGTTGAACATCGACTCGGAGTAGAAAACAATTTAGATTCAAGCGTGATTGGTTTGCGTAGACGCCTGTCAACCAACCATTTTCTCACGTTCGTTGATCAGACCGGTGTTCCTGAGTGTCTCCCCAACGTCCAGCACGATGGCGAACAAGCGGAAAAGGGAAGACAACGATTCTGACTCGGACGAAATCGCACCAGGCAAACAGATCCTGCCCGTCGCAAAACTTCCCGATGATTTCGACCAAGAACCCCAGGATGGCCTACAATACTTGTTCTTGGTCAGGTAATTTACCACCTCAGTACCATTCTACCCTCATTCACTAAGTTTGTAGACGAGATGCGCGCCGACTACCACATGTTACTCGAGTACGGAACCCATACGAAATCGTGGAACCCATCGTTGAGATAGATTTCGCTGCAAATACATCACCTCCCAACGTCCTTCCCTGCGGGGAGTGGAGGATAGCGTTCCAAACACATTTCTCCAACCTAAGAAGGGTAAGTTCACTCCTCGGCCAATCCTACTGCTCACATTTACCTGTCACAGAACCTTAGCCAGCCAACAGCCCATGTCAGCTCCGATAGTTCACGTCCCGGCCGCAGGGTTATGCCAGAGAAGAAAGACAGGGATGCGTGGTGGAAATTTCTCTCTGGTTACCCTGAATCAACGTGGAACCCACCAGACCGATCTCAACGGAAAAAACTCCATTTTATGAAAGCTTCCAGCCATACAATGCAAGTCATCTCCCCCGAGGCGCAGTCAACACAACAAGGCTCATCCCATGCACGGACTGCCCCTCTCGTCGACATGTCGTGGAATGACTCGCTATGTGTTCTGCCTTCTCGGAATTTACCAGAGAGTCCAGGAGTGGTCAGCTCCTCGATATCATCGGAGGAAGTCCCAGAACGGCAAACCGAACCGCTTTCACAGCCCGAGGTTACACCGACACATCTACAGGAAATTGATCATGTATCGTATTCGCTTCTTTCCGTGTTCGCCGCTAATCCTTCAACGCAGCGAATGTCAATGCACTTGCTGATGTACTTCACACACTGGATAAACCTTCACCTGCAGAATTCTAGTGACCCAGAATTAAGCATCTTGAGTAGTCATGGGCGGTGGATCTTCGCACTCCTTACCAAAGTGGACGACCAGCTCTCGGCTGACGAGATGAATCTTCTTCGCAATCTTGCCCGCGCCTGCCTCAGGTTGATTCAAAGCTCGCAAGCTCAGCCTGAAGAGACTGCTACATTGTCGGAAACTGTGACAGGTCAAGGCCCAGGAGAAAAAACAAAGCGAATGTCGGATATTTCGTGCTGGATTGTCTTTGCTGCAATCGCTGGACATTGGGGTCAACGAGATCTCTGGATAGATGCCGAGACCGTAATGGCCAAGGGTTAATTCGTCTCCCTGGGCTGTACGCTGGAGGTTTGCGGTGATCGGCCCTGTCTTGCTGATTCCGACCTCGAAATGTATATCAGCCAATGTTTCATATGGGCTACATGAATGAAGGCGGTCTAGATCTTATCGAGTTCCTGGAGAATCGTGGGAAGTGAACTACACGTCCCCACCTCGAGGCGAAGTGGTGGACCCTAGCCGGAGATTTGCGGCCCTACCCTTTTACCCTAGTTAACCTCGTTTTTCTTTTTCTTTCTTCAACGCTCAACGTTCAACGTTCATCTCCCTGAACTGGTTTCCAGTCACCATGCGTGTCCTCACTAGCCTCGTTTTGGCCGCTTCTTTGGCCTTTGCATACCAAGTTACCTCCCCCGGTGGCAGCCAAGGGTGGACCACTGTTGGGCCCAACTACCTGACATGGACCCGTGTTGACACAGACCCAACCAACTTCACAGTGGTCCTAACCAACGTGGTGAGTAGTTGATCTGAACGCTCGTCATACATACGCGCCCATGATTGATGGGTCCAAATTTAGAACACGCAGGTCATGCCCACAGGGCAGATCCTCAATGCACTCGTCGCCGGAGCACTGGGCACGATTGCCTGCAACCCACCTAGTGGGGGCTGGCCCACCGGTTCTGGCTTCCGTGTCAATCTGGCTCAGGACGCCGAACACCTCGACAGCCTCCTTGCTCAATCCGGTCAATTCAGCATCACGGCACCTTCTACCACCCTCGGCGCTACTACTTCCTCTGCATCGTCTCAGTGAGTATTTGTCATCCTGCCCACTGTCGTCTTGTTTTACTTATTTTTCATTTAGGGTAACCGGCGCCTCGACGACTTCCGCGGCACCTTATATCCCCGGCGTCACTAGCTCAGATACTAGCACTACACCTACCGGTACGAGCGCCGCGGCTCTCAACACAGATACTCAGACTGGCCTGCTTGTTTCCTTTGCTGCGCTGTCGGCACTTATCACCACTCTTTTCTGAATACCACACAATCTTTACTCACTCCTATGGGCTTAATCTTAATCACTCTTACTTTTTGGGTCTACTCTGCTGCGTATATTTTGGACTCCTTGCTTGAACGCTTATGTCTACTCGCTCGTGTTTTGTTTCTTGTGGAATCTGGAGCGCAGGATACTAATCGATAATTTGGTTGACTCGAGAACTAAATACAGTGTGCACTGGTGCCATCAGGAGACTACATTTGGCAAGCTCACTCTCGAGGGCCAAAATTCACAGGCCTCGCTAAGATGAACACATACGCACACTTGCTCCCGCCCAGCTGGAAGACCCAAATCAACGCGTGGCTGGAAGAGGATACCCCATCTTTTGACTACGGAGGGTTCGTAGTCGGTGAAGCTGAGCGAGTGGCATTTCTATTTGGAAAAGGGAAGGAAACAGCAGTACTTGCTGGCGTTCCCTTCTTCGCAGAAATCTTCAACCAACTTGGATGCGAGTACGTCAAATGCACCTTATCTCTATCCGATAGTCATGTCCAGCATCGCACAGAGTAGAATGGCACATGCAAGAGGGAGAAACCTTCGAACCCGTTAAACATGTCGCAACTGTCAAAGGAAAGGCTCGACATCTGCTTTTAGGCGAGAGAATTGCGCTCAACCTCCTCGCAAGATGTAGCGGGATCGCGACCAAGTGAGTGATACGTCTCTCTTTATCTAGAGACAACATCTGGACGATATATGACGGTAGGTCGAAGCGGATGAAAGATCTGGCCAGGGAGTGCGGGTACAAGGGTATCATCGCTGGCACCCGAAAGACTACTCCTGGTATTATCCCTGATCCTGGCCATCGACTCCTCGCTGATATTTCCTGCGTTTTGAAGGCTTTAGGTTGGTCGAGAAGTATGGGATGATCGTTGGTGGAATCGACCCCCATCGTCATGATCTGTCGAGTATGATAATGCTCAAAGATAACCATATCTGGTCGTCTGGTAAGTGATTAATCTCTAGTTTTATCGACTCTGGTCTGACAGGTCCGCAGGGTCCATCAAGGCGGCCATCCAGAAAGCACGATCTGTCGGCGGTTTCAGTATCCTCCTCGAGGTGGAGGTTGGTTCCGAAGCAGAGGCTGACGAAGCGATTGAAGCCGGGGCCGACATCGTCATGCTGGACAATATTGAAGGGGACGAGTTAGTAAACGTTGCGCGTAAGCTAAAGGATAGATGGGCGGGAAAACGCAAGTTCTTGTTTGAATCGAGCGGGAACATCACAGAGAGTAACTTGCATGAACGTGCAATCAACGGTGAGTGATGAGACATTCCCCATTCCATATCCACTTACCTGGCTTCTCCAGAGATTGACATCCTGAGCACCAGCGCCGTTCACCAGTCCGTGCAGCACATAGATTTCAGCTTGAAGATCCAAACACCGAAATGAAGGGTATATACATGTACAAGTACATCACAATTCCAGGTTGAACAGCTTGAGGGCGTTCAGCCCAAGGACGTTTGCACGTGCTGAATCTCCCCAGCTCCGCACGCTCCTTATGGCTGTCAAGTTATCCTCTACACTTTGCCACTTCTGGCTGGCTTCAAGAGGAGGGAAGAACGGATGGTCCGTACCAAACAACAATCTAGTGCTTCCGACGTCGCTGTCGAACTGGCCGCCTGTAGCGCTGTACACTTTCGCCCGTCCGATAACGTCACTCACGAAGCCCAGTTCTTCCGGCCCATACGCGACTGCATCAAAATAGAGCTTGCCGAGATAGTACCTTGCATCATGCTTCAGCCGTTTTGCGACCACGGGATCATGTGTGATACATGATGCAAGACGAGAGGATAATTGAGGAAGGGCACCACCTGAGTGAGCGAGAAGAAGGCGAAGATCCGGATAACGATCTAGGACACCGGCTAAGATAAGACGGGTTATTGCCTGGAATATCCGTGAGTGGGAACGAGTGACTTTTTGGAGATCAGACTCACGATGGTGGTTTCAAATGGAAATCCCAAGGCCAAAGGAAGGACATGACCGTTTTCCATTTCTCCGAAGGCCTTGGAGTCGACGCCATAATGGGGGTGAACAAAGATGACGAGGTTCGCTTGTTGGAGAGCTTCCCATACAGGCTCTAGTGCGTCGTCGTCCAAACCTTTCCCAACCCCCTTGGTGCCCATGATAACGCCAGATATGTGAGGCAAGGTGCCAATTTGTGCTATGGTTGCAAGCACGGACGAGATGGATATGCCGGGTACAAGTGGAAGCAACCCAAACCCATAAATGGACTTGAGGCCCTGGAAGCCCTCCGCCTGAGGGGACGAAGAACAGTATCCCTCAAGGTCGTTGTTCAAGTCTTGTGCGAGAGCCTGTGCACGCTCGGGGGGCAAGAAATCGAGCCATGGGTTTGCTGAGCTGTCCGCAAAGGGATGTCAGGAGCACGAAGACCACAAAACAAGCAAAGTCCGGGCACCTGACGAAGGATATATCGATATCATGTCGTTTCATAAAAAGCAATTTCTGATCTCTATCCCAATACTTGAAACGCAGTGGCGCAGATCAGTGGCAAAACCAATACGATGGATTTACGATAACGCACCTGAGGTCCCACAGGTCGGCCGACTCCAGGCTCGCCATCAAGAATCAGCAGACGTTCTTCCGGCTGGTTGTCTGCATTCACTCGACTGTAGATACGAGGTGCCGAAGACCGTGCTCGAAGCTCTTCAGCGTACCGGGGAAGGTAGACATGGGTGTGGACGTCGATGATTGGCGCCTTCGCTGACGGGACGTGTCTGGAAATGTTTGACATGGCTCGTCTGCTCAGGTTCATCGATAAGGCAACGATCTAGAAAGAATAGCGATGTGTTCGTCAGAAGCTGGCCGAATGAAGCAGGTCAAGGTGGGTGAGATAATTTCGTTACGGACGAGGCTGGCTCGCACTTACCTATACTCGTGCCATTACAAAAACACCTCAGGGCATGATGGGCACCTCTAGCGTTTAC
>JBBPJZ010000147.1:0-33214 GCA_038089015.1 Chalciporus aff. trinitensis
TTCTTTTCATTTGTAATTTGGGATGACTGATCGCCTCATCGGTCAACAGATCTCTAGATATTCATCTCAACTCTAGCCATTTGGAGGAGCTGGAGGAAGTCTCGAAGACAGCTCGGTCCGCGCGCAACCAACTCGCTCAAAACCTCCAGATCGAGACAACCAAGGAACAAGATCTAATTCGCACTCCCAGATTACCTACGCCGAGTATTGGGCTTGTGGTAAGTGCACCGCGGGTCCACGCTCCCGTTCAATGTTCACCCTTCCACAGCCAGTGGCTGCTGTCGGCAAATCTTGGAACAAAACTATCATCTACTTTAGCATTGTCGCTCAATTCATCATCATTTTCGCCATGTGGAGGTACGATGATCTTTGTTTACTTGTACCTTCGCTTTAACAACCTTTCTCGTTAGATATGCCCACGTGGAGGCTCATCGTCTCTTCTACACGACACATTACGACCCATTATACCCTGAATTTACCCCACTTTTTGGAAATTCGTGCTTCACCGGCACGCTCTCTAATTCACGATCATGGACGATGTTTGATTCATACGAAACGATTCGACGAGAAGGATGGCTGTCAGTTGGGAAAGAGATTTTGCGCGCGATGAGGCATGTTGGGGATCGAGTTTGGGAACAGTGGGGGGATCATGTATATTTCGAAAGACCAACTTGATTACTACACAGATTACTTATTGATGTTATTCTAGTACAATAGTTGATTTTACGCTCTCTGACGCTCTGTTCCCGTCAAACCTAATCCGAGGTTAGGGTTAGAACCTATAACCGCTCTTAGTGCTCACCTCTTCATGCCACCCATGTAAGGCTGACGCGATATCGCACCCCTTCAGCTAGCTGACACTCTTTCTAGACGGGATAAGTTCACCATCCATTCAAAGGCGGTGGTCTGTCAAGATGTGGACCTTAAAGGCGACATAACCATCGGACCAGGTTCCGTCATTCACCCCAAAGCCACCATCTTTGCTCTCGGTGGACCAATTCTCATTGGCTCTGGTTGCATCATCGAAGAGGCTGCCATCATCGTCAACCGTCGAAAAGAGGTGATGCGTATAGGAGACAATAACTTGTTCGAGATTGGTTGTCGTGCGTCCACTTCCCATCTCGCTCCGTCGTCATATCGAGCTAAACCTAGCTCGTGATGCTTAGGCGTCGAATCACCTTCGATAGGGAACAACAACACCATCTCTACGCGTGCACGTGTGCACCATACGGTACGTATATCCAACTATTGCGCGATAGGTGCTGGCTGCCTCGTGGTACCGACCGAGGATGAGACTTTGGAGGAGTACACCTCTGTGTATGGTCCTGCTGCGGAAAGGCGCATTTGGAGTGGTAGCGGGAAGGTTCAGGAGGCTGATTTGCGTCTCAAACATGCTGAGTATCTCCGGGAGATGTTACCCAAGTTTAATCGACTACGTCGCGGGGACGGGGCATAATATCATCGAGCACAGCGATAGCTGTATACGCCAACTTGTCAGTGGGGGCCAGGCCCTTTTTTCCCCCTCCGAGTCTTCACTGCTTTCCGGAACCCACCTGAAGACATCGAGAGAAATAGCATTGGATTGACGCACATAGGTAGGGTACTACATGTGGTGGTTAAGAGAAAACACAGAAAACACTACATCATTGGCACGACTGCGTGAGCTTGTCGTAGAATGCCGCGAGCATAGGCTCTGCATGGGGCATTGTATGGAACCTCAAGACCATCTTAAGGAATGCCGTCTTGACATCAGCTAATTGACAATGCTTCAGAAGTGCAAGAAGCTGGACATCTTGAACTTCTCGGTATCTATGAACGTACATGGTTGTGAATATATGGATAAGCAATATAAAGTGATTTACTGACTTGGTTGTGAACTCAGAGAACGCCTCTTGGACAATGTTCGTCTCAGTCAAGCGTTCGCGGATGGCTTCGAGAGCCTTGGCTTTAAGAACATTGTTGCCAAGCTTGCCACGATATGTTCAATGCATGCATCATTTGAGAGCATATAGCAAGCATACTTACAAGATCGGCAAGTCGATACATCGATTTCGGCGAACAAGCCGGTGGACCATCCTGGAGTTGCTCTCCAGCTTCGGACTGTGACCTCAGTTTTCCGAATCTAACCGAGCCGGTGTAGCAATACCACAGGAAGGAGTGCCACCTATATTTCCATTTAGTATCATTTTTCACAACTTTCAAGCTGTACTCACGTTCTATGTGCAGCGAACTTGATCAAGACAGTTCGAGCGGTTTCGAGCGGGGCTGCTGGAGACAAAGGCGGGGTTGCCTCCGAAATCTTGACGATGTCCAAAGGATTGTTATCGATCAAATCCTCGCTCATAGCTAGAGGTGAACCTTTTGAGAGACCACGACAAAGGGAGGGGTCATCACATACCTTCGGCTGATTCGATGATGATAACTGAACTAGATGATCTCTTCGTTTCATCCCCTGAATGCTCTCCTGTCAGGGAGAAACTGAGTAGGTGCATATGTGGTTTAAAGAAACACGGGATGCTTACCCTCGGAGCGAGCTTCGTCACCTCGCCCATGTGGCGGAGAAGTTGGAATGGAAGAGGGGTTAAACTCATCTTCATAATCGCTATCGAGGTCGTAATCGTATTCAACCGGGCACCCAATCTCGCAGGTAAATTTGCCGAAGACGCTGTTGTGCCTATCTGCGGTAGCGAAGGCACTTTTCCATTCTTGTTGGAGCTTAGCTTCAATCCTGTCAGCCAGATCACGGACAAGAATACTATCGTACATACCTGAAGAGATGTCAATTTGTTGTTCAACAACGGAGAGAGGTGCATAGGTTGGGATAGGCTCATCGAAAAGCCTTTGGCGGGGAGTGCAACGGGTAGTACGGAAAGTAAGGAATGTCACGTCAAAAAGTCTCCCAGTTGTGAGTGATCGACACAAAATGTCGTCGTTGTTCCGACCTCTGGTCTGTGGCGGGGCCTCCGCCTGAGAGACGTAATCTGAGCCGACCTGGAAGAGCCCATCCGCAAATGGACAGTCCGAGAGGATCACCGCGAGCCCGAGTTTTCCAACTGATCCCAGGGCGAGAGGATCAGATTTCAACAGAACTTCCCCCGATGTATTGTTCGCTAGATCAATTGTCAAGGTGCCAAGCGATATCGAACCACTGTCCGTTCTGGAACAGTGGGGGCAGGGGCCAGAGCTTGGTTCAGGAAAGTGCTTATTACACATATCGCATTCGACATCGCAACCGAACCGAAGTTCAGCGGCCACGGATGTACTCCCCCATGGAATAGAGCCATTCGAGGCTCGAAAAGACAATGTCTGTGGGCTCCAGCGAGTGATAGGCTTGTCGTGGTATGTCTTAGCTTTGACCCTATGTCGAGTCAAGATTACGGAGAAGGTCCACCCAATGTTGCGTAACGGGAGATCTAGCACAAGGGGGACTTGCTCGAGAGACTTGAGGCTGCTCTGGGACGGGATGCGGAAGGAGGCATGAAGAGATGTTGGCAGCCACTGCTCCTTTAGTGTTTTCAGTTGCATTGCGCGGGAAAGGATCGCGAATTTAGAGCGTTTCGAGTCGACGTGGAAGAAGAGCGCAAAGAGGGCAGCTGGAGGAGTAAGTTTAAATCCTGCCTCATGGTGTTATCGATGATTGCTGATCGTTGCGCCCATGTCGCACAGGAAGTTTGTCCCTAAAATGAGAGGTAGGAGTGTGTACACAATTTCAAGATCCGTCACGCAGGGCTCGCAGATGAGTAGGGCTCAGAGTAGGTTCCGCAGGGAACACGGCGCTCACTGCAATCAAAACGCACCCCTGCCACGCCACACCCGTCTCTGCGATAGAAGGAATAGTATACCAGAGTTTGTTGCACTGGCAGGCACCCCACGAGGTGGTGCATACTTGCGTCGCGAATGAGACGTAGTCACCATTAGGTAGACCAGCGAGTGGGGAAGAACTCTGTCGTTCAACCACCGATGATTGAAGTATCTTGGATGTCTGGCGCAATGGATCATCTGAGTTAACTCCTGTTATAACTCTGTAACGCTAGCTGCTTGCGTGCATGGTCATCAACATCGGCCACTGGCAGCCCTCAGATAAGTCTGTTTTCTCTAGTGGTGTACTACGTATTTCATCGGATTTGATGAGACGCAGTAAGAGTCTAAGATGCGCACTGACAAGGGACCCTGATAACATGCTACACAGGGTAATAGGGTCGTGACAGTAGTAAAGTACAGAGTTTACAGACACTGAAGGAGCTACGTTTGTGTACTACATTCGTGATTCACGATCAATCAGAGAACATCATTCCGCAAGCTTTGCGTAGAATGCCGAGAACATAGCCTTCGCATGAGGCATAGTATGCAACTCGAAGATCATCTTGAGAACTGCCTCCTTAACTTCAGCTGACTGGCAACACTCTATCAGGGCACGAAGCTGGACGTCTTGAACTTCTGGGTACCTGTTCACAATGTCGTCAAGCACAAGACCTGTGGTATGATTCATGCGATCACAAACCTGGACGTGAACTCAGAGAATGCCTCTTCTATCACGTTTACCTCGGCTAAGTTCTCCCGGATCCCTTCAAGGGCTTTGGCTTTAAGAACCTTATTGCCAAACTAGATTGCGTTTAAGCCCTGCGCATTATTAAACCCAAGCGTTGAGCATACTTACCATGTCAGCAAGTCGATACATAGATTTCGGCGAACATGCCGGTGGCTCATTCTGGAGTTCTTCTAACCGCTTCGGAGCACCAAGTGATCTCAGCTTGCCAAATCTAACGCGGCCGGTATAGCAATACCAGAGGAATGCACGGAACCTGAATACCCAGTTAGCAACATCCATCCTTCATGTGTTCGTGCTTCCCGCCTACTCACGTTTTATGCGCTGCAAACGAGACCAAAATCGTTCGTTCAGAACCGAGCGCAGTATGAGCCAAGGGAGATGGCGATTCCTGTGCCCCTGAAACTTTAAGTTTGACAATGTCTGTCAGTCCGTAAACGACATCGGTAGCTTAGTTAGATTGAGAGGCCATGGATAACCAATGAACCACCACAGACCTTCAGATGACTCGATGGATATAACTGAACTACTCGAGCCTTTCATTTCATCGCTTGAATGCCCGCCTGTATAGACCATCTGTAAGTGCATGCGTACCACAGTGAAACAATACCCGCCTTCGGAGGTAGTATCACCATTCCTCTTGCTGCTCTGGGAAGGTAGAATGGAAGCAGCCGCGTCCTCATCCGAGTCCTCGTAATCGCTGTCGAGGTCGTATTCATATTCAGGTGGACACGTAATCTCATAGGTAGATTTCCCTTCAGTGTTGCCACTTGCAGCGGAAATGGCATTTCCCCATTCCTCTCGCAGTGCAGCTTCAGTCAGTCAGCAAGGAAAACACGTGAGCGAACCATTTGACACACCAGAAGGAATATCGATCTGGTTTCCTAGAATGGACAGCGGCGCATACATTGGGATAGGCTTGTCGACAAGCGCGAGAGTGCGACGGGTACCAAAGGTCATGAATGTCGTATCAAAAGGACTTCCGGCAGTAAGTGAACGACATAGGATGTCATTGCTACCTGGTCTTATAGTTGACGAGGGGGGTTTCACATGATGGATGTAATCCGAGATAGCCTGGAAGAGTCCCTCAGCAAATGGGCACCCTGAAAGGGTGACCATGAGCCCGAACACACAGTCAATTCCGGAGGAAAGACAACTGGATTGTAACGTGACTTCTGCTGAGCGAGTCTTGGCCAAACCAACGGTCAGAGTTCCGAGTGGGGTCGGGATTGTGTTTGTGCGTTCTGTTGAGTGGCATTCGGGGCAGGACTTAGGGAATAGGGTGTAAGACGTATCGCATCCAGAGTTAGAGGGAAGCCAAAGTTCGGCAGTCATGGATGTGCTCTTCCAGGGGATAGTGTCATTTGGGCCTTGAAAAGCAAATGCTGATGGCCTCCACTGGGTGATGGCAGGTATGCCACCGGCTTTCGAGCGGGCGAAAGGCCTTTTCGTAACAGAAACTTGAACTTGGGTCAACGTTACAGAGAAGGTCCACCCAATATTGAGTAAGGGGAGTTCCAGAATAACCTTGTTGTGATCAGGGAAACTTTTGAAGGAAGGGATACCAAAGGAGGCTCGGATTGATGTTGGCGTCCACTGCTCCTCCAATTTTTTTAATTTCATTGCGCTAGAGTGTGGTGTTAGTTGGTTCTGAGACATGGGAGTTGGGTTGGAGGACAAGGGGGCACGGAGAGATCATTTCGAAGGTGGCCTGATAAGAGTGTTTCAATCTCGCCTCGTGGCATCATCGAAGTCCGTGCAGGTCGTTGCGCCCATCTCCTGAAGTGGGAAAGGTTTGAGGGTTTGCATCATTCAGGTCGCACTGTGTGTGCAGAACAGAGCTACCAAAACCTGACATCAGGCGCATCTACGTTGAAGTGTCTCAGTTGATTAACACCGTTGCCGTGAGGTTTCTTGGATCTACGTACTTGGACTGAGCATTTACTCGAGCTTGGTGCAATCATCCTTCTCTTGGGGGGAATACTAGTATGCTAGTGGTGAATGTACCACTGGTAGCTAACAGCACAACATATCAACTCCGCGGCAAACAACTATGTAACATGGGTCTTCCTCATCACTAGTACTAGAAGCACAGTTGCCAGATGGATTCATGGTCGTCGCTACTCGCTGTGGTGCATGATGTACTCACTGTCCCACCAACGCCCAATGAGCGTGCCCATCCGTTCAGCAACTCATACTCAACAGCCCTGACACGACTGAACACTATACTGAACACCACCACCCAACTTAACCATGCACTAGCCCAATTGAACACTATCCCGGCCTCAGATCAGACATCCAAACTCGTTAGTCTCATGAAGCAACACACTGTCATGACCACGTCTGTCGCACTATCACGCGCCACCACCATCTCCCTCTCTGCAGCTCAACGTGCCGTCTTCCCAGATTCTGCCCCACCATCCCCTCTCCGGCTTGAGGAATGGGGTCGTGCAGTGGGTATGGAAGCCTTCATCGATACTTCCGCAACTTCTGCCGCTACAACTGTGGTTATGGCCGGCAAAGTCCTCGTTCTCGACATTGACATCGATGGCGGCGTGGTTGTCAAGACCTCCTTTGCTGTTGGAAACAGCAATGCTAATAACACGTCTGCAGCTCCAGAACTGGACGCGTTTCTCGCCAGGGACATAGCTCGGTGGGTAGACGCATCGAACCGTGCCTCCCTGGCTGCAGCACACTCTCAGTCGGCAGAGGATCCATCGATAGAGGCTGCTAGCCTTGGTCTTGTCATACAAGATCATCTACGCCATCTCATGATGTTGGATGCGTTGGCCTCAACCGAGGGAGAACGCGGCATTCGATGGTTTATCGAGTCCGTGACCGCATATCAGCATTTTCTGGATTCCAAAAAAGTAAACGGGTACGTCAACTAGTCGGTTTGGAGAGTTTATCGACGCTGATAGACCGAGTCAGAAATAAATCTCAGCCCCTCGATAAATTCCTAGCCCGAAATCATCTCCCCTTGTTGTATCTCGATACGCCATCACTATCATTCCTCGTGTGGCTTTCACCATTATCATACCTTCGCCTTTTGCGGTCTTTGCCAGCAGAGCAGCCTCAGACAAGCACCCCCACAGTTGACATCCCCATCACACATATTACCTCGTCCCTTTCGAGGGACCACAGTGGCACAACTATTGCACGCCTAAAACTCATCCCTTCCCCTGACAGTATCGAGGCACCCTCGCAAGTTCACTTTCCAGATGACCACGCATTCCCTGACGTCCCCTCACATACGTGGGTCCTCCAGTTTAATCGCCCTCCAAGCTCAGGGCGTCGCCAAACAGATTGCGGGATCGTCGTCTCCCAAAGTCGTATGCGGGCAATACAGGCCGTCATAAGCTCAGACATGTCCTCTGACGTCCTCATGGGGATGGGTGCACCCGGCGGCTCTTCGGCAGCTACTGGGTTAAGCAGTTTAGGCCCATTTGGATCCGTCGGCCATGTACCAGGGATCAACATGGGAGGCCTTGGATTCAATGGGTTTATCATGGGCCCATCTCATGCCCAGTTAATCGATAGTGGCGCAGGCGCAGGCAGCTGGGTCGATCTCTTGGTGAGTTCGGTTTGTGTTGGTTCTCTCTAATTCTGCTGTATGCGTATGCGGGCCTAGACGGAGGAATGGCTGGATGAGGTCTCAGAGGGGATTGTATGCTAAGACGGAAAGCCCAGCATACACCCTTCTCTGGACCTCATTCCGACTCTGCTTGTGTCCTTGCGCTGATTGTTCGAATCCGCTTTGCTGCTCTTCTGCTGATGCTCTTGTGAGGGCGGAGGAGATACTTCTATTGTTTCCCCCTTTCCGTTCTCACTGAACCCTCTACTGATGTTGCTTATAAGCTAAACGATGGGATACCTTCAGAGTACTACAAGGCAATCTACGTAAGTCTCTTGAGCTGTCGCAGGAATGATTGAACATAACTTTATCAGACGTCACCGAGTCAGGCACATCCACCGCTCAGCGTGCGCCTCACAGCTCCGCAAGAACCGGGATTTTTGTTGCAGGAGGTCCCTGTAAGGCGGGCCAGTGAGGTCCCACGTATTCTAGAGGTATGTCGTACTCTGCAGCCTCTTATTACTTTGGAAACCGAGGTCTGCTCTTAGATCGTAAGAGAACAATGCTGGTTGAACGAGCTCTTGGGCATGATTCGATGGCAACCAGAGAGCACCAGTGCTTTACAAGCTCCCCCATCGACACAACCGGCTCCGGTCTCTGTCCCTGAGCCAAAGGAACCAGTCTCGGTTGAACTACTCGCTTCTGTTCTCGCAGGAACGGTCACGCCACGTTCCATCCCGGTCACAGTCTATCTCCCTTCGACGATGCTTCCTCCTCTCGCCCCTGCCAGCTCTACATCCCACTTTGGGCTTGAAAGCCTTGGCGTCGGTTCATCCTCGATATCTGGTTCCGCTACCGGCGGCAGTCTTTTTGGATCGACGGATATCGAGATGGACATGGAGATTCCAGGATTGAGTATGAGCATGAATTCTGGGATCGACATCACCATGGCAGGGATGGGTATCGAATTGACGAGTTCACCTATTCCATCTCGACCCCCACCGATGGTCGTTCTGTCAAGTCCTGCGAAAGCGCCCATGATGGGTATGGTTGAGTTGCGTGTGTCGTTTGGAGATCTCAACAGCAAAAGTGGGAGTACGAGCTCTGATTGTAACGTGAAGGTGGAGTGCTCGGCTGGTGCTGATACACGCGGTATGGATGAGGTTGTCAGGCGTGGAGGAATTTGGGGTCTGCCTGGAAGAGTATGGGACAATACAGGGTCCAGGTGATCCGCAAAAAAATGTGTTTGTAAAACGGACATCGAGGTACAAATGATTGCAAAAGTGAAATACAACTTTGCTGCGATAACGACGGGCACATACATGGCACAGAGCACCAATGAGATACAAAACTCGTCGGGGAATGAGACTCAGTTTTGATGAATGAGCTCAGCAATCGCGATGAGGGCCTTGTCAGCCCACGGCTTGTCTCCCATTGTCACGGCTTTCATCTGAAGCTTGAGTGCCGTCACGATTTCAGGCTCTTTTCGAAGCTTGGCAACTTTTCCTAGCTCATAATCGCTGATCTTCGGGTGTCTGTGGGACGGAGACCGTTAACAGGAGCCTAAGCTGCGATTTAAGACTTACTGTGCACTAAACCAGGAGAATACTTCTTCAACGAGGTTATTCTTGGTTATTCCTGCCTGAATTGCTCGGAAAGCAAGTTCTTGGAGTCTGTCGTCTCCAAGCTATGCACTCAAGGTTAAAGCATCATGACGAGGATTAGGAAATTTCTGCTTACCATGACTGCAAGTCTATACATCGACTTTGGCGAACAGGTGGGTGGTTGGCTGTTTAGGTTGGTTAGACTCCTCCGAGGGGCACTACTATCGGCCGACTTCAAAGGTAGGAACGATACTTGGCCGGTATAGCGGAAATAGATGTACGAAACCCATCTAGAATGATGACAGTTATGATGAGAACTCATGGTGACGAATATACTGACGTTCTATACGCGACGCCTTTGACGAGTATCATGCGACAATTGCTAACAGAATACGCAGGGGGGTCAGTTGGCACTTCACCAAGGTCGACGCGAGCGCTTCCCGCCGACGTGCTTGCACCAGCGTCTAAAAAAAGTCCATGAAGGTAGACTGTCACCTAGGGGTTAAATGGTACGTACTCGACGCAGAGCCCGAGGCTGACCTCACCCGGGAGGGAAACCAACCTGGAAGAGAACTCCCCTCACCATGGTTCATGTCGTCGTCTTTGTCACTCAAATCATCCAGTTCTTCTTCGTCATCGAGATCACTGTCTTGCTCATATTCGTATGCGTGGAGGATAGTATCATCATTCATGAGGCTGTCCCCAGTCATATTGACCAAAAACTCGGGAGCCAACCCCGAGACTCGCTTCGCGCCTGAGATAACGTGAATTCCAGATGTGATGTACTGAGTGGGCAAATCGTACCAAGTGTGGATCTGGGCAACACCAACCCGATGCTATCGCTGTTGGCATACACCGCACGTGGTTTGCCAGCCGTATTCCCCGGACGTTTGGCGGCGAACACATAGAATTTAGTGTCCACAAAGTCCCCGCTCGCCATGGACTGCCGCAACGCCGAAGCCACCGACGCCAACGGATCCGTCACAAGATCCGGGAATCTAGCCTTCGTACACACGGTGAGCGAGACATAGGAATTTGATGCAAAAGCCGAAGGGGACCAGGACCCAAGGAGAACAGGTTGTCCGTGTCCAAAGTCCGTGATCGTTGTCACCCTCTCTTTGAGCTCTTGCGCATCCTTATCGGCGTTCGCTTTGAGACAGACGGTCACAGAAGCTTGGTCTTTCTCTGTGTGGGATTGGTTATGATCGAGGTATAAACGGACTTTGGCAAACCACTCGTGAGGGTTGTACGAGATGCCGAAACGCCAGCCCAGGCCAAAGGTTTCGCTCCAGATGATGGAGGTATCTTTGGATGAACAGGCAGATGGGCGCCCGTCTTTGATATCGATGCGAAAGAGGGAGGTGACGGTGTCTGATATCTTCTCCATTTTACCCCTGGGCTATGGTGAGTTTGTTGGCTTGAAGATAGTTCGAGTTAGATGAGATGCCCAGATGCTAGCGATGTTCTAGCAAACCAGAGCAGCTCAACAACGAGGACGCAAAGCAAGTTGACTTGAGGAGGCGCTGGGAATTTACAGCATTTCATCTTCTCGGGATCTTCCACCTTTGATTCGCAGGCTGGGACTCAGACGCCGTGACATGATATTCAACCGGGACTCGTTAATTAAGCCAGAGGGGATTCGTGAGGGATGGGTAGAAGAAAGCCTCGACCCGCTTTCTACGAGTAGTGGATGTCTGGCTGCTGATAGCAGCTTTCGAAAACACCACCTCTCGGCTTTCCGTACTCTCCCCTAGGTAGACCTCAAAGTCAAACATGACAACTTGAATGATTCCTTTCCACCAGGAACTGCCCTCGTCTCCAGCTGTGCATATATTTGGTTTGATGATCTGGGTGGCCTCCAAGTTCCAGAACACCCCTGTTCACCTTGAGTCGAACCACCGCACTCGCACCACATGGTGCAAACGCGTAAGCACGTATTTGTCTCTCATTTACAAGTCCCTTGCCGTCGCCATCTGTCTCGGACGCATACTGAGGCTGGTCAAATTCTGTCATTCGCTGAGTGTTTAGCTCAGGGTCATGGTCTTTTTCTATGCATGCACTCAAGGTTTTTATCATTAATATCAGACCATAAGGCTTATGCTGAGGAACATCAAGGGGCAAGCTTAGGGATGCGATTGCTCCACAGGAATTAAAATATCTTTCGACTCGAAACAACCGCGCTCCGACATTCAAGAGCATCCCTATTGGACGGTAGATAGTCGAGTGGGCTCACTCGCTACACATTTGGCGTTGTGCCTCACGACGAGCACACAGCACTCCCACTAGTAGTCTGATAATGAATGAATGATCATTCAACAGCTAGCCACGCACGAGGAAGCGACAGCTTGATTGTGGCCATTAAACGGTTTGCATTGCCTTTAGACAACAATCCTGCGCGATGGAACGATGCAGCTGGCCCACCAGCCAACCTGTCAATCTCGACGTTCATTCCGGTGAATTGGTTCAATCGACGCCCTGCTGCAATCGGAATGATTGAAAATGCCAAGTTTGCAGGCGGTGGCAACGATCACGGTGAAGCATGTTCACCCACCTGCAGTTGCAATGTATTCCGCCAGGGATTGCAAACAGCAACATGGAGCAACTTGTGGTGGAGCACGAAGCAAGCTTATACAGATGCATTCACAAGACTTGATGTATGGGCGTATCAACTGCGCACCAGTATTTAGGAAACCGGCTCAACAGGCGTAATGAAATTGATCAAGTACACTTGTCGAGCACATGTATGCAACATAAGGAGCTCGCTTCGGCCATACAAGCCGAGACAGTGTTCTCTGTCAAGAATGTCCCGCGGGGATGTCAATTGTCGGTTGACGCATCGGAACACTGCGGAGATGGGAAGGGAGCTATACTGGGCCATGAGGTGACAGCGCCGATCATGTTCTATAGTGCTAAGTAAGGTACGCGCTGATCGCGCTGGCTCTGTGTCGGAGAAGGCTGTGGCACCTTGTGGCACCTGGACAAGGGAATGAAGGTTGCACATGACAATTAGAAGTTAGTGATGGTCCGATCGTCTTATGGGTCTTGAGATTACGTGCATGTTGTGTGCCGCCATGCCACAAACGAACGACCAGAAGCATAGCCGAACAAGCTGTGTTCTGCTTGAGTGCTAAAAACCTGGGCACGTGGAAGCGTTCGAGACCACTAGGCCGAAACAGCGTTTTATATGAACGGTTGTGAGAATGCCCGAATAGCGGGGAGGCGGTGAAGTGGTGAGCTGTTCTTATTAATCGCGGCTGATGAGAAAGAAGGAAACTTCCGAAGGCTGCGCTCACGAAGACGTGAAGTTGCTATTGAGCGAGTGAAAAAGAATGAATGAAGCGTGACACGTTTGGAGCCTCGTGTTCGGGCAAAGATAGAAAGGAAAGTTGGTCGGACGTAGTGACGGTCCAGAATGGCTACGGGGGGAAAGATTGTTTGACTTAAAAATTTGACACGGACTTGGAGGGGTAGTTTGTCAATGGGTAGCCCTTATAGAGAAGGTCGCTGCCAGTGGGAGAATGCTTGTCAGGGACAAGGATGAGACAAGGGAGAACATGAAGGACGTTAACAGGGTGTAGATGAGATAAGGGATGACGATAACCAAGCAGGACCGTGGAGTGGGATCACAATTGGGGGGAGGGGACAACAATGACGAGCCTTGGAGTGAAATGGAGTGCGTGTTCCGCGAAGGAGTAGCCACGAAAAAGGGAACGAAAAAGGGGAGAGAGCCGAGGAGGAAGAGGGCCGGATCAGACTCAGATCTAGAGCTAGAGATGAAGACCGCACTAAGGGGTGATCGACACATGTGAGTGGTTGTATGTAACTGTGAGAAATAGATCCAGAAAAGGGAAGAGGAGCGACGCGTGAGATGGAGGTGTAGCATGTGGACCATCAGTTCCCACGGAACTATTGAACGTAAACGGCACAGTCCATGTGCACCCAAACCAAAAATCGAACTAAATGTGAACCAATGAACTAAAATTGAACCAAATAAACTCTAGTAACTAAATCTCTACCTATGCTGCGGATCCAAGGTGGGACTGTCACATCGTCACACCGTGATTGCGCATGTGGGCGTGACTGTGGCGGTTATACTAACTTGGAATCGGGCGCGGACACTTTCTGTCCAGGTCTGCGTTGCTCTCCTCCCCCACGTCTGAATCTTTGGTCCTGCTAACCAACGCATTCGTGAGTCATCCCCTTATTATTCCTCTTTCTCTTACCCCTTTTTAATTCTTATATTCTCATTCTACATAGAGCACGACCCCGGGCCATCCCTCCGTTGCCGTCCTGTTCCTATCTGCTGCGTTGCATGTCTTTCGGCCCTGGCTTCTTCAGACTCTCAGCCGGTCTCGTCTGATCCCTCTCCCCCCCGCCGTCCTCATCTTTCTCGTCCCTATCATCAGTACCTTTCCGTATCTCGCCTCCACCAACTCATGTTGCAGTACTCGGCTCAGCCAATCACCCTCCCAGTCTCTTACAAGCCTCAGCTGGCCCGCAAAGATATCATATCCGACTCTCGCACTAATGATTCCCCATTACAACCAACTCCAACTTCTCGTTTATTCAACAAACGTTTCACGAAAGATGTCATTCGTCCCTCTCGTCCTTCGCAACAGCAGCAGCAGCAACACCCCACTTCCCAGTCCCATTTAATTCAGCATTCTCCACTTTCTATTCCTTCTCCTCTCCCTACTTCTTCCCCACTTCCTTCTCCCCTTCCGCTCCCCTTAATCATTTCCCCCCAACCTTCAAGTCCATTAGATCTTCCGAGTCCCCTCCCCCCTTCAGCTCCCTTGCCTCTTCCCTCCTCTTCTTCCCGCGCCCGGCTCTCAAAGTCAGCAGTTTCCACTCGACCAGGCACAGCACGCCATTCGACTTCCGGTTCTTCTGTCATCGAGGACGTTCTCTGTCCTGGAGACGTTATCGGCGAGGATATCCTCCTACAGGGCCAGCCCATCCGTCCTGCATCCGCTCCGGTGTCACACGATAGCAACGACTTTGGTCTCGCAAAAGAGTTTGAGGTTGTCCGTAGACTTGGTGCAGGTTCTTATGCCGTCGTCTATCTCGTTCGTGAGGTCTTGTCCCGCTCCGTCCCCTCCGAGGACGGGCATTGTGGTGTACTCGACTTGGGCGGCCCTACTCGCTCGAAGCACGTCACGTATGGCCGCGACTTTGCGCTCAAGTGTCTCAGCAAAGCTAACCTCGACGAGGAAGCGTTAGCCGCCCAGATGACAGAGGTGCGTCGCGTGAGAATCTCTTGTCTCCAACACTGAACACTCACACACGCCAACAGGTCACTATTCACCAGTCCCTCCGCCCTCATCCCAACATTGTCACGCTCTATCGCACTCTTGAGACATCTTCATTCTTACTTCTCCTGCTCGAGTATGTTCCGGGCGAGGACTTGTTCTACTTCCTCGAACAGGCACGTGACCACTACGAACCGACACCCATTGATCCCGAGGATGCCCATTCCTCGCCCTCACGAACCCCACCGACTCCTTCACTTCTTGCATCCCTACATCCGGCCCAGCTACTCAGTCCCACTCGTTTACGACTGATTGCTCGCATGTTCGCTCAGATGTGTGATGCTGTTGCGTCCTGCCACGAACAGGGTGTCTTTCATCGCGACATCAAACCCGAGAATTTCATTGTCACTGACGGGTTTGTAAACGGAGAGCGTCGGGTCGTCGTCAAGCTAACGGATTTCGGACTTTCTACGACGGAGGCAGAGTGTTCTGACATGGATTGTGGAAGCGCACCATACATGAGCTTCGAGTGCAGGAATAACTGTGCGCCAACTTATCGGCCGGCCCCTGCTGACGTTTGGTCTCTTGGAATCGTCTTGATCAACATGTATGTCCCGATACCCCCTCCATCTTGATATTGCCTAACCACTCGACGCAGGTTGTACCACTACAACCCTTGGACGGACACCGCAGAAGGGGTCTGCTCTTCCTTCAACCATTTCCGCCAGCACGGTTCCAACTTTTTCATGCAACGGTTCGCCGGAATGACCACCGCTGTGGCCGAGTTTCTTGCTACGCGGGTTTTCTATCTTCCCGCTTCCGTCTCGTTCTCTCTGTCTGCACACGCGATAACTCCTATGACAGCACGCGAATTCGGTGCCTGGATCAAGGATCTACCAGCTCTTTTGTCCGAATCCACACCAATGAGCCGTCCTGTTACAGGTCACAAGCGGGTGATTTCCACGTCTTCAATGACACTCGGGCACCCATTGTCGTCGTGTCCGCCTTCACGCCGTCCTTCATCTCGCGCGGGTGGTAGAACCCCTGTCATACACTCTCGAAGCCTATCTCGGGCTCCTTCATTCGGTCCTGCGTTCGAAAAGGCCGGATTGGGCTTAGAGACAGTGCCCGACTTTGATGTCTCTGTTGTGGAAGAGTCGGAGGGCGTACTTCTCAAGCCTTCTGCCATCGAAGTCATTGAAGAGGTCGAACCCGCGGAGGAGGCAGAGCTTGAGCCCGATCAAAGCATGGATATCGACAATGATCTGGAAGACGGTCGCAGCCGGTCTACGAAGAAACGGGGACGACGTGGTGCACGGAAAAGCAAAGTATTCGTTAATGGAAAGGTGGATGAGACGTTGGAGGTCCTTGCATCTGCTTCACAGACTCTTGCGCGAGAAATCAGTCTGGCTTCGCGTTCTTCCTCCAAGCCCCGCCCGTTGTCCGGTTCTGCGACGTCCCCGGTCATCGACATCGGTCGTGCAGCGAGTATATCTTCGTCCAAGGTGCCCAATGTCGATGTCACTGAGGCGTCGGTTGCACCTGCCTCGCCGACTACTGTCCCTGTGGTTGCGAAGAAGACTTCGAAGTGGAAATTGTCGTTTGGAGGAAGCCGGCATTCCTCACCTGTGGAGGAAACTGCCCCAGGTACCGCGAGCAATGTGACGAGTCTGATCATGGGCTTGTCGCCGTCGCCACCCGTTCACAATCCCGCGCCTGCTCCTACAGCTGCACATCACGCGCACGCTCATCAATCGCCTTACACTCGTACACCGCTCACTCCACAACGTTCGCCTGCGGACGAAGCGACTACTTGGTCTCGTGGTCGCCGACCTCAAGCTTACAATCCGAGCACGACGTGGGGTTCATCTTCTGGTCAAGGAGTACTAGCTTTTGGCAACACTGTTGCCGAACGCAAGGGCCCTCGTGGGCTATCTCCTCCCTCGAATCGTGGTGCGGGTCCGGACTTTGCTTCCAATCCCTCACTGTCTACGGCCGCCAAGAAGAGTAACTGGCGTAGCTCGGTGTCGACAACATCGAGCGCATCGACATCTACGAGTGCGTTTACACGCTACAGTAACTCAAGTGTGCGGAGCATTAGCACGATGGCAACGAGTGTTTCGAGTGGGAGCTGGAGGGCACAGAGCAAAACGCCAGGTCAAAGCGGAAGTGCCATTTTTGGAAATAATGGGGAACAGCAGGCTATCCCCAAGAATGTCAAGAGTAAGTCGCTTTGCAAAGCCCCCCAGTGCATGTGAAGATTGATTCATTGATGCCCAGTTATGTCCGGTGTACCTTGGGAGTTGTATGAGTTGCCGCGTCAACTACACCCGAATCCTGTCGGGGACATCTTTGGTCAACCACCCCAGCGCAAGCCTCGTACTCGCAAGCCCAAAGACTCTAAACTCGACACCATCAGCGAGCGGCCTGGTGCTCCTCAGAAGCACCCTGTTCATCAACGCCGCGACGCAGCTACGTCCACTACCGACCTTGATGGTGTCCGAGAGGGCAGCGATGCAGGCAGCGACGGTGCCCCCAAGAAAGTTCAGAAGGGCCAGATCAACGCACTGGCGAAGATGCTTTCCGCTCTGAGGCGGTGAATGTAATGTTAGTGCCTAACATAGACCCTTTCCTCCCTTACTACTTTACCCCCTCTCCTCCCCCCTATCCCCACTTTTCCTCACTTTGTGTCCCCGGATGTCCGTGTGATTTGGAGCTCATGTGTGGCTTCTTTTGTATGTGGTGCAGGTTCATGACATTGCATGTGGCATGGCGGTTTGTGCTGTTCGCTGTCGCGTTCGTGTATTGTTAGGTAGCCATACTTACGGTGCGAAGTCAATCCTGTTCTGCCTTGTTGGTGTACTCAGCTTCTGCGCAGGAAAACCCTCTCTGAACAAATTCTCCTGCTGAGTCCGTGACTCTTTATTATTATGCAAAAAAGCATAAAAATATCACCACGCTCGTTATACTTGTCTCCCTTTCTACTTTGTTCATAGCTCCGGCTTTGACGGGACTCTGTAATACGGTTTTCGTGAAGGTGACCCCTACATCCCTAGCTTAGCAGATATTGTAAATTGAAGCCGTCGTTCGTTTGTTTCCATCAATTCATCGATCTGATCAGTGGTTATGTGCAACGTGGTTTGTGTTTTCCAGATCAAGCCCGTAGCGTAATTCATGCCAAGGTGAACGAGTAGGTTATATCCCCTTGTCAGAGTCCATCGTAAGCAACGGATGAGATCCCTCCTTTTCTCAAATAGGTGCTCAACCTATCTAACACCCCCCCCAATCTTTCATCGTTGTGTAAAAGGAATCCCAGGCTCCCCTTTTCCAAGCAAACTCTGCAAATCTGCAAACGCCATGTTCTGCTCGATAGTAGGTGCTTGTGGTGCCTGTGGCGTGAGTATCGCCGTATCAATGAGGATGGTCGACGGTTCCCGGATGCCCGTGCCCGTGCCCGTACCCGGTACACGACGATCCGCGGTCACCATCACCGTCGACTGTTGACCTTGCATGGGTGAAGGTGATCTCGATGCGGTACTCTCAGCATCGCTCTCCAACGACAGGGCGGTGGTAGCGTTTTCTGGGGCCGGGGGAATGACGAATCTCCCACTGCTGTCTGTGCGAACGAGATTGACGTAGTACTCTTGAAGGACTTCGCGTGTGCACTAATCAGAAGATACGCCGAAGCGAAAGGGAGGGAAGAGATTCGTCAAGACCGGTAGGAAAGGTTTGAGAAGTCTTGGAGTGGGAGAGTGGAACCAAGAGAATAGAACAGGGAAACAGGAATGGGAATGGGTCCGGAAATAGGATGGAAGCAAAGAGGCAGGTTTGGGAACAGGAATTGATAGATGGGAAGGACAAGGGGTGATATGAGATGAATGATGGAGGAATTCAACAAGTGATTCGGGACAAGTGTGGGTCGGCATCAAAAGCCAGGAAGGAAAAGATGCTCACCGTTAATCGCCAGTCAATCATGCGAAGAAACTCTCGTTCGAGGACATTGAGTTCAGAGATGGGAATACCACCGACGCGTGCGTAGAGGCTATTCGTGCAGAACGTATCGCAGAGACCCTTGCTACCAACCGTGATGGAGGCGATGATGAAACGATGACATGTGAGAGAAGAAAGCGTGAAGAGGGGCATCCGTGCGCAGATCTGATCGACATAGTGGAGGATGAGTAAGAGACATGATTTCTACCGCGAAGATGATTCATTGTTCAGCTCGTCCGCAGGTTCGTTAAGAAAATGTGAACGACGTACCTCCACCTTGGTAAATCTGATTATGCGACGAAGATAATCGAGCACAGAAATGCTAGGAGCGGACCTCGAGTGAAATCTCGTCAGGCTTTCACTGCGAGAACGAAAGGAGTCAAAATCATTCGAGGTGACATTGATATTAGAAGAACATACGGAAGCAAGGGTATCCGGTCATTATGCACAATCAATCTTTCAAGCATATCAGCTTCGATGTAACATTTAGACATCAACAGACGGAAATACAACAACGACAGAGAATTTGTTACCTATCAGCAACGCAAGATTATCTATGTCCGCGAGTTCGAATGCAGCGGGTAAAGCGACCCTTCCCGCGGAGTCCATACACCCATTGCACTCACCGCCTTTTTGGCTTGTGAATCTCTTGCAAAGGACGAGTTGTCCACCATTTGATTCACACACAACCAAACAACCATCGGCATCTCGGCTTGCATCTGTACAGCACAACAGCGGAGATCGAACCTTATTTCCTCAGCCACCGGCCAATCCGACACGCCCATCCAGCTAGCAGACTAACCCGACCCGCAACATGGCCCCAAAATTCGTGAGCAGACCGTCCCTCCGATGACCAGAGTCTCACCAATGCGTCATATAGGATCCCTCCGAAGTCAAAATCATCTACCTGCGGGCAACGGGAGGTGAAGTCGGTGCTTCATCTGCCCTCGCCCCCAAAATCGGTCCTCTTGGTTTGGTGTGTTGCATAGAATTGGCAGGAGAACTCGTACGCTGAAACACACGCTAGTCCCCCAAGAAGGTCGGTGAAGATATCGCAAAGGCGACATCCGCATGGAAGGGTCTACGGGTGACCGTGCAACTTACGATCCAGAACCGACAAGCAGCCGTCTCGGTCGTCCCCTCTGCATCCTCTCTTGTCATTCGGGCTCTCAAGGGTATGCACCGCTCAATCACACTTGCCTGGATTTGCCTCATCTTTGCCCCAGAGCCCCCCCGTGATCGCAAGAAGGAGAAAAACATCAAGCACACTGGCAACGTCACCCTTGACGAGATCTTCGACATCGCCCGGACGATGAGGAGCAAGTCACTATCAAAGGACTTGGCTGGTGGTGCAAAAGAGATTTTGGGCACCGCACAAAGCGTTGGTTGTACAGTCGATGGCCAACCACCCCACGACATTATTGATGGCATCAACTCGGGCGAGATCGAGGTGCCAGACGAGTAGACGACAGCTCTTGTATTCATTGCTTCGTATGTTCATCTTCCTTTCGGCATCTCATCCTGCTACGGTCTTTGAGCTTCGGGAACGCTGTCTTTCGTGAGTCCCATTCCATGTGTACGTGTTTGGTGCCTTCGTTCTCTATTGGTACTCCCTGAGGCTTTGCGCTATCCTTATATCAGGATGCGCCTTGGAATATTACCTCCATCATTTGCCGGAGAGGCACTTTACGCATAGACTGTTTCCAGTCATTTGAGCGGCGAGAGACATCGAGCAGGAAGCTTGAGACATTCTCGTTCGGTATCTCTATGTTTGAGATCTGATAGAACAGAAACGACACCAAAGAGAGAGGTCAACTGTCCAATGTCATCGGAAGGTCCTCGTCCTCAAAAACATCTCCCTCCTCGACATTCGCCTGGCCGCCTTGTAGCCGTGAATTCCACGCCTCCGTCAGCCTAGCCTTGTCCTCGGCATCCAATTGAACCATCGCTCTTGAAATGACCTGCGTCGCCTCTTTTCCATCTCCATTATCCATTAGCCACCCAGCCCAGGCCGACGCGGCTGAGACACCGTCTACTGCTCGCCAGAGCTCGTAAATTGCACCCAGGAGTGACCTTTCCACGCGCTCGTTGCGCGTGCATTCGAGAGTGAACAGCCGCTCCCAGACGGTAGAAGTAGGCATATAAGCGTTCGATATATGCCGCACCAGTTTGAGACGAATAGGGCTGTCTGTCCGCGCAGAGTGTATCACTCCAGAGGCATACCGGAGGAGTAGCGTCACATGTAAAGGGCGCGTGGATGAGCTTTTCATGCTTTGGTTCAGCAGCTCCTGGCAATCGGTGTGCGTGAGTGGCTGGTTGGGACTATGTGCAAACGAAAAGAGATTACTTCGTAAACTGCCTGTTGATCGCCAGAATCATCTGATGGGTGGTCAAGTCCCCACAGCCAGACTTTTTCAGCGCCGTTTATATCCAAGTGCGCATCTACGGCGGTCCGCGCAGATATCCATGCACCCGTGATATCACGCTGGTCGCAAGCGTTCTCGGCGTCCAACCGGGCAAGCCATACGTCAGCAGAAGGGGAATTTGCAGTATACCGCCTGGCAAATTTTAGTGCGTTCTTTGGATGTGAGTTGTCGCGCAACAGGAGGCGGACATGGGTAGCTTGCAACACGGGTGACGCAGCTGAGTGTTGTGCCAGCGCCTGTAGAGACGCAAGCAGATATTTTTTCTGGGACAAAGTCATTCATATCTGCTTGGGAGTCGACACGAAACTGGAAGACACTTACCATGCTCGACTCGAGTGTTGGTAGCCGAGACCAATCCGACACGAAGTCGGCATATACTTGTGATATAGAAGGACGATCGGATGCATGGCTGTCTTTCGCTATGGGTTTCGTCCAGGAATCCTTCACAGCGGCAACGAGGCGCTCGTTTGCAGACTGGAGAGCATCAATCAGCGCTTCAATATCCGTGAATTGAGGCTCCTCTTGGACTGCATCTTTGTTGTCCGCTTTTGGGGTCATAAGTTCACGTATTCGTCTCGTGGCATGCATCTGAATTGCACGAGGATCATCGGGTGTCGTTTCTTGAATGAGGGAATAAACATGGTCCAATAGTGAGGAGCGAAGACGAGGTTGGCACGGATAACTGCGAATAAGTGTTTCAAGCTCCCGGAAAAGCTCCACTTTAGGCAAAGCTTGATGGACACATCGGTCAACTCTCGTTGTCTGAGAATCACGAAATCCATACCTTTCGCCGCGTTTACCAAGACAGTCTTGACAATGGCACCGGCCATGATCGCTTTCCGCGCGGCTTCACCCTCATCTCCTGCTTTCTCTGCGGCTACAACCTCGTCTGGAGGTTTTTCTGCCCGCTCGTCGACGACAGCGGTTCCATCATCGCCATACATGTCGATATCTGGCTCGGGCTCTTTTTGTGGGTGCGGCCTCTCGTCCTCTTTTTGATGAATGCCCAAGACATTCCATCGTCTCCGCATTCCCTCGACGAAACCGAGCTCCATCCTGACGTACTCTCTCCACATATCGATACTATCTGAATTCAATCGGAGTCCACGTTGAAGCAGGGAACGTGCGGCGGATGGTGACATGTGAGCCAGCTCGTGTGACGCGGCTAGGATGTAAAAGGAGGGGACATGGGGGTGAAGCTGCAAGGCTCTAAGGGTCTCGCCGTTGGTCACAGCAGTTGGACAGAGAGTACTATATCGTACCGAGCGGTTATACGTCCAACCAACGCGCGTGCGCCTTCGCGTTTGGCTACCTGGACGTATTGTATCCATAATCCGATGTCTGCTTTGAACCTCCTGAGTGCGCGCTCGAAGATTTGGAACTGCCGCCGAACGAGTGCAAAATCCGATATTGTGGTTTTCACCTTGGGGAGGTCTGACAAAGGTAGTGAGAACATCTCCAAGCATGCAACTTGAGTCGGTCATGGGGACATACTCAACCGTTGTAGTCGCTTTCTTCGCAGCTGCTCAAGACCCATTTCATAGGCAGCATATCGCAAGAAGTCACTCTTCTTGGCGACTCGGCGTACGAGAGCGGTTTCAAACTGTGTCCGCTTTTTGATGATCTGTTTAACTTCTGCCTATACAAGACATGAATCTTTGCTCTAACGTTGGAGTTGTAAAGCTAGCTTCGGCCCCACGCACTTGGGTGAACAGGTTCTTCTGGACGAGGTCCTTGAGCTCTGCGAGCATCTAACTGTTCTATCAGATTGATTCCCCAAAATCGTGCATTCCGGTACTCACCTGCTCTTGCTCGAAGTGTACCCTCTCCATGTTGGAACCTTGACTTCGTTAACCGTGTAACGTTTGAATGATGGTCTTAGTCGCAACTGAATGAAGGGGGGACGAATTAAAGTTGTACGCGACTAATATTTTCTCATAGAATTTCCATAACAAGTCTTAGCCCATCTAATCTAATCAGACAGCTAGGCCGATATCACGCGCGAGCTCTAGAGCTACTCGCCAAAGCCATGTTGTGGAACTGCGAGTTAAATCTTGCTAGTCGGAAGCACGTTCGTACGAAGTATATCGAGACTAGTCCAGTTGCCTTGTATCGCCTGTCAAAAGGCCGGGGCAGATATATACATATGAAGATGACGATCGAAATGGAAACATGCTCGAAACAACGAGGCGCGGGATATTGAAATCTTTCGTCCAGGTATTAATCAATGGGATCCGTCGCACGTACCGATTAACCCGGTTGTTCCATTCGCAGGCCCGCAAATGCCTTGTAGGAAACTAGAAATCACCAACGACAGAAGCTACTTCCAGGGGTAACTTTGGACGTACCGGGGTATAAGCCAGATTCCGAAACACATGGCGTTCCTGGAGCAGCTTCAAGTATCAGAAGAAGCCAAATGTAGAGACTCGGAAGCCTGGAACCATGCATCGCCATGCAGAGCTGATCTGCGTGAAACCCCGCAGTGGTACACGAACCTGCAGGTTCCGATGCAGGTCTAGACAAGTGGGGTGCACGTTAATATCTAGCCACGAAATCGTCCGGTTCCTTCCATGGTACCGTCTAGACATGTATGTATGAAAGACAGCAAGATAGGGACGACTTTCCGACGTTGTGAGGACATTCCTTGTTCTCGATAATTATAAGCAGAGCGTATAAAGCGGCAACCCGAAATGGCGGAGAACCAATACAATTCGCACAACTCTTCACTGAGAGTCTTCCTTCTCAATGGCACCAAAGGCTCATCGCGCTGGTGCAACCGGACTCCCTCGCACACATTCCCGTTCTTCCTCAGGAGGATCTTCAAAGGCTGCCTTGAATTTACATTTCACTCAGAAGGATCCAGCACCGCCGAAGCAGTCTGAAAGGACCAAGAAAGCCGGACATGTTTACGAGGTATGTCCAGTGCGTTTTATCGTCCTTTTATCCATCAGTTTTCATCCGATTTTCCTTTATCGTTTTGTTTCTTCAGTCTCACTCGCGAAATACCTCCCCACATCCCCGCGTGAATAGCGCCGCACGGGTAGCTTCCAGAGAACATCTGCATGCTCACCGCTACGCACTACCCCCCGCCCAGCGACAGCAAGGAGCAAAGGCCAAAGGTGGCTTCACCCTCGCTAGCCCTCCTGCAGACGATGACGACGAGTGGGTCTCCAGCGAGAGCGGGGTCGCCACACCAAACAGTGTTGATTCGGATAGTGGACAGATCCCCATTAACCAACTCAAGCTCGTGCCCACGGTCCCGCTCACTGATGAACCAACTCGGCCGGATACACCGCGGGCGCAGCCCCAATCGCTCTCTCGTGTGCCTACAATTCGTGCGCCTGAGACGCCCGCGAAGACATCATCAGCTGTGTCAGCTGCACGTGGACCCCAAACTTCGCCAGCCGTGGCTGCGCAACCAACTAGTCAGACGGAACAAGCTCTCCAGACGCAGCTTCTTTCCACCGAACCATGCATAATGGAGACGCATTCAGCGACCACTTCACCAACCCATCGCACTCATCACTCACACAAACGCTCATCGTTATCACGACCTCCATCTATGCACTCCACCCATAGCAGATCGGATGTCCCATTACGCCCGCACCCTCTAATTCGGGTACAGTCTTTTGGTCATGGCGCCCCAATGTCTCCCAAAGTAGTACCACTTTCCCCGTTGACGGTCACCTCGGAAGCAACTGTTTCGTCACCGATTCACGATCATACGGAGAAGCTGTCTACTTCTCCATCTAGCGTGAAGACGACATATGCTCAACCCTCGTCAAATCGGCGTACCTCTGTCTCATCTGTGCGCTCAGTCGCTACGCTGCCAAGTCAGCCACAACTCCAGGCTCACTTTCTAGGGGGACACGACCGCCATCGCACCCTATCCTCGATCTCCTCAAACTCTTCGTCATCCGTCCAAGCACTAGCCTCACTCGCACACCTTCCTACAACACGTCCATCCACTCCTCAGTACACTGCACACTTTCCCCCTGCCAGCATCGCTGCCAGTCTGGAGGTTGTCCACCCACTACTACCGCCACCTTATCTGAGCGCCCATATGTCCATTCTCACGCATAGGAGCCCGTTGAAGGAGTCGTATGATAGAGTCACTGTTGCTAGGGAACAGCAGAAACGGGAAGGTAGAGCGGCGCTTTAGGCATGGCAATGTGGTACACATATGTTCTTGATACCCCCCAACGACCCTTCACTTATTGAAGATTCTATACTGGTTTTATATTGTAAACTGTGCAAATAGGACTGTACAGTGTTGTATTAATTAACCACGCGCGGATGAGGCATACCATATTTTGGGCCGGGTAATAGTTTCGACGACGATTCGGTTTCGGTAGCTTGCAATCATTATGCGTTTCTCTGGATCTGTGGTATTTGAGTTTGAATTAGGCGGATGATAAGTACACAGCTGATGTTGTAGTAAATGGGATTGTGTGCAACCGTGGCGGTGACAAATCTGAGTGACGTGTCTTCGAGCACGCGACAACCCCATGCGTTCAATTTCCCTAGTCAAAGTGCTACACTCTCCACGACTCTTAGCAGACCCTTTGACCAGTTCAAGACCACCAAGGAAACATCCAACATGTGGCTCTCCGATACTCAAAGTCAGTTCGGTCAAGAATCCTTCCTAGTGTATTCACTGACAAAGTTTCCACCTAGAAATTGGCGTCGCGCTCACGACGTTCGGGACACTGTTCATGTTCTTGGGTGTAATGCTCTTCTTTGACCCTGCTCTCCTTGCACTCGGAAACGTCAGTCTATCGTCACGTCTACCCGCCTCGATGCTCACATTATAACCACGGACAAACCAGCTGCTCTTCATCTCAGGTCTTACCTTAATCATCGGTCCACAAAAGACGTTCCAGTTCTTTGCTCGCAAGCAGAAACTACGCGGAACAATATGTTTCCTCGGTGGCGTCGTGCTTGTCTTTTTCAGATACGCGTTCATAGGGATGATCGTAGAGACGTTTGGATTCTTGAACCTCTTTGGGTACACCTTTCATTGCGCACTCATTGTGTCGGGAGATTATCTTACATGTTTTCTATCCAGTGACTTCTTCCCTGTCGTCCTGACCTTCCTGCGTCAACTACCTTTCATTGGCACATTCCTATCACTGCCTTACATACGACCAGTGAGTAGCCCATATCCAAGTCGGATTCCTCTGACAAAATTATGCAGGTGGTGGATAGTTTAGCAGGCTCGAGAACGTCGGCAGTCTAATCCATGGATCCATGAATGACTTTATCCCCTCTAATGTCCAGTAGAGATTTGTCGGAATTTAATCACGGAGGTGTCTTACATCAGAGCGTGGCCCAGAAATTCATCAAAAACTATGTTACAACCTCTATGCCCACGGTTCGTCCCGTTGTCATAATTCGATCATGCCACTTCAAGGAAGTCACTGGACCCCTTCTTCCCTCCTGGACTGTCTGGCGTGGAAACACTATCGGTCAATTGCGCAGCAGCTGCGGCTGCCTTCTCAGACAGTTCGTCCCGGTTTCTAATTGTAAAACCACTCTGCCTTGCTTGGTCGATCACGAGACCACTGTCGGAGCAGAAAAGAAGCATCAGAACAAGAAGTGCTGTGATACGAAGTGAGCACGTACGCAGCGTATATGGTCATTGCGATATACCCAGCCATCGGAACAAGGTACGACCGACGTGTATATGCCAAATCAGCCAACGCAC
This sequence comes from Chalciporus aff. trinitensis, assembly GCA_038089015.1. Lineage (NCBI taxonomy): Eukaryota > Fungi > Basidiomycota > Agaricomycetes > Boletales > Boletaceae > Chalciporus > Chalciporus aff. trinitensis. The sequence continues at coordinate 27,100 of JBBPJZ010000147.1, forward strand.
CCTGTGCGGAAGGGTACCAGGCACCACCTCCAACACCCTGGCATCGACTTAGCGTACTAGCCAAGAAGACTCAGGTGGTTTACGCACCATGACGATCAAACCAGAAGCTTTCTTTGTGTATCTACCGAGGTTCTTCGTCCCAAGCGTGAAAATACACGGGTAGCAGATCGACTCGAAGAAGAATAATCCAAACATGCACCCAACGGCGCCGTACCCAGGTAACTGCGAAATCAACAGTGCGAACATGCTGCAGCAGAAGCCGTAGAACATAAGCAAGAACGCTGGGTCGATGAAGTTCAAGATAAGCACGCTGACGAATCTAGGAGCAAATTTATCAAGCCCTGGAAACAAACATGTGTGGTCCCCAAACTGCTTACCGTCCAAAAGTGAACGTGAGTTGGCAGAAGGAGAACAGTTGGCTGGCTTTAGGTGCGTTGATGCCAACACCTTGGTCCTCGAAGAAGTTAACAGCGAACGCGGCCACGCCAACTTGCGCACCACTGAATGCATTGTGAGTATGAAAGCTGGGTTTGTACAAGTGTAAACCTCACACGTAACAGGTCTGTGCAACAAAGCCGAAGATGCAGCGGTACTGTCGCCAGAATGAACCCTGAGCGTCTTGCATACCTGCCTTCTCTAGCTCCTCTGTGAGGGCCTCTTCTGTTATTTCGGGGAGATACGCGAAGCTAAGGAATTTGTTAAACCTCGAAAAACAAAAAGACGAGGAACGTGCATACTAGAATAAAATGTTAAGGAAGATACCCAGGCCAGCAACGGCAAGATAAACCCTGTGTATTCAAGTCAGTTTCTGGTCAGAATCCCTTCGGATAATTTGCGGGTTCGTACCATTGCACAGTTCCAAGAGAGGTCGCGTTAGCGCCAGTGAAGAACCACCGTGATGCAATGAGAGGACCGGCAAAGCTTGCCAATCCTTGGAAGCCCTGGCTGAAATTTAGCCGAGCGGCTGCGTATTGGGGGGTTCCCAAAACAGCAATGTAGGAGTTCGCTGCGACCTCCAGAGTAGATAGACCACATCCTGGAGAATGAAGTTCAACGTTACGTGGCGACAGCGAACAAGGAGGTTAACGCACCAATAACAAAAGTGCTTCCAACGAATCCACCATATTTCTCAAACTTGGCAGATGGCCAAAAGAATATAGCGCCTAACGAGTAGAGACCCAGGCCGATGTGGATTCCTTTCTGTGGACCCGCTCAGCAACACGGACCGATTTCATCGGGGTGGGTTACCTTGTAGCCTATCCGTCTCATCTACTGCAACTCAGTACCACTTGGCTTATCAGACAAGGGAAACTTACGAAGAAGCCTGCGAAAGGTGCCCACACGAAGTACGCTCCCTGGTATGCCCCACCTAGCGTTAGGATCTGATCATGGTACAATGATCTTTACTTACGAAATAGGCAAGCTGGAGCATAGTACTCTGCAGCTTTGAAATGCCGAACACGGTTTGGAAATGAGCATTGAGGACATCAAGGAGCTATCGTGACTGTCATCAGCCTCAAACTTGTGAAGATCGAGTGCACTCCTTACACCATACGCAAAACCCCCTGTGAATTTATTCATCCACTGTCAGAGAGGGTAAGGTGATGTGTTACTTACACGTGAAGAAAAGCGTTGTAACGAGGGCGAAAGAATAAGCCCATTGCCGGCGTGAAAGCTGAGCCCCTGCGTGGTATCATGATCAGATATAAAAGAGCAAGCTAGGGATAAGCGTTCGTACCCGTCGTTCCTTTGGGAGGTGCCATTTCTTGTACAGGCGCGCGAACCACGGTCAGGAAGGTGAAGCCGATGGCTACAGCATTCTTCCGAAGAAGCCCTTCCCTCTTTATATCTTCGGGACTCACTAGCTCGTACCTTTCCGGGTTACGGCGGATATAGAATCCTTGGAGTTCTGATCACACCTACAGCTAGACATCCGGATTCCGGCAACGGAAAAGTCTGAAATTTCGAAGAGCACATGGCTGGCGACCAGTTTGTTTATCGGCCAGCTGGCTCCAATCTGGCGGCCCATCACTAGCGTGTGCGAGACCTGAACGTAAAAGATGGGGTCAGTGGAGTGACCAGAAAAGGCTAAGGAACTAACCACGATTGGGGATAATGTGTGGGGCAAACAATGTAAACGCCCTGCAAAAGTGATTCTACGTGATTCTCGGTGGTCACGCGGTAGTCTTCTGCGGACAGCACCGGTCCGTCTATCTCCAAGGTGGCCTCCCTTTGCGACAGCACGGGCGGAGAACCGCACGAGCCTCTGGGGGCATATGACTGTGGGGCACATCCGAATTGAATGTAAGGAGCCAACTTGAAACCAGACTCGTCAGGCTTTACTTTCACCAGAATGACGAGTCGAGGTGATAAGGCAGCTAGCAACTAAAATGAGAGCCAGGTGTTCTTTTGTTTCTCATGATATGTCAGTGCCTGCAACCGTGGACAACCCGTGGATGTGAGTTCGACACGAGTGACAATGTCATCACCACTAGTGCCGTACCTCGTCGTGAGTGTTCCCAACAAAAATTGACGCAGATCGATGAATACTCACCTTGCTCGTGACAGCGGAACTATTCCGAGACCAAACAGCAGTACCCAACAGAGGGTCGTAGGCGATGGAAGCTTCGTGTAGCCCACCAGTTCTGGTCCGCAACACGGTCAGGCGTACCCCTGGCCCCACATGTAAGTAGCTCCGAGGGATCGGCAATCCCAGGGTCCAGCAGTGAATAACTCAGTTCTCAGGACTCCTCGCTAGAAGTGACTTCGAACCCCAACTTTGTCACTGACCCTGATCCGTTGGATGCGGTCTCCAGCCAAGCACCAGAGCTTGGTATCATCGTACGAACTGATTTTTCGGACGATTCCTCCTGGGCGACATTTTGCGCTAGGCTCGAGGAGAGTGAAAAGGAGCTCATGTCAGAAAGTGACGATCAAATGCAGGAACAAGGATCATCAGAACCAACTCCCGCTGCGGGCAACGACCTGGAAGCGCAAGGGGACAGCGATGATGAAGATGATGAAGATTCCCTTGCACCAATCTTTCAGATCGTGAACCCGACTTCCCCTCAAGAGCGCGAACTCTTCGCGGATATCTCCAATCTTGCAGCCTTACGGATATTCAACGACGTTGACGTGCGAACAGCTCCCAGCCCCCCTCAAGGCACACGGCGCATTAGCCCCCCAAACAGACTTGTGGACTGCGAGGGCTGGCAAGAAATCTACTTGGGAAAGAATGTATGGATATACGACACAAAGTCAAACACCGATCAATGTGTTCGTGTTATCAGCCAGACTGGGGACTTCTATGGAACGGCGACGTAAGCCTCGTCTTTTCAATCATATCGGGTGTCAAGCTCATTCGTCTTACAGGGGAGATAGCTGGCGAGCCCGAGTGTCCCACATCTGCGAGCTCCAGGTCAACTTGTCCTCTGGAGTGATGAAGATTGATTTCGGGGGACTCGACCGCTGGGACTATAACGAACGACAGCGAAATATGAAGGAAGCCGAGCAGGATTGATACATATCCCGTTCATATATTACAAAAACAACGGTTTGGTTTGCTGTCTGGTCTTTGCTTTGGTCTCCTGAACCAATCCGTCGAATCCAAGATCGAAGGTAGAGAAAGCGATGAATTGATATGCCAGCTACAGTAGAGACGATACATCGGGGATCCTCTGCCGTCCTCCCCTCGCACAATTTCCCCAAAGGGATTTTAAGCGGTAACGGTCCAGACGCGGACAAGGTTGTCAGTGAAACCTCCGAAGAGTGTCTGACCATCCGCAGACCATGCAATCGACACACACTCTGGCTCTCGCGAGCCAGCGCCCACATCAACAAATTCGGGCTTGAGCTCATCAACGATGGACCTGAAAAGTAAAAGTTAGGGCCGAAACGCTACGGGGCTGGAAGAGTAAGAACTTACTTGCTCTCGAGGTCGAAGATTTTGACGCAGCTGGCAGTGGCAGCGCATAACCAGTAACGGTTGGGGGAGAAGACAAGGGCATTGACAATGTCGCCTGCCTCAAGGGAGTAGAGGTGCTTGCCCTCGTTCAAGTCCCAGAGCATGGTGATACCGTCCTTGCCACCTGATGCAGCCAAGGAACCGTCAGGAGAGACAGAAATGGTGTTAATGTAGCCGCTGTGGCCGTAGTGGTTGGTCTTCAACTTGAACTTTGAGAGCTCCCAGACCTATATGACCGCTGAGCTCCAATGATCCGGGTTGATATGCCAAAGATCGCACCTTGACCACCTTGTCCCAACCGCAAGAAACGATGACGGGGTTCATGACGTTAGGGCTAAATCGCACGCACGATACCCTGCGAACAGAATTCAGACCATTAAATATAGGCGATGTTATAATTGGCGTACCACTCTGCGTGACCGTCATCCTTGATATCGTATTTACATTCACCGAGGGTATTCCAGAGCTTGATGGACCTGTCACGAGAACCGGAGACGATTTGTCTGTTATCAGCGCTGAAGCTGACGGAAAGGACATCGGAGGTGTGTCCGACGAAGCGACGGGTGGTTTGACCAGTATTGAGGTCCCAGAGACGAAGGGTGTGATCCCAGGATGCAGATAGTGCGAACTGGCCATCGGAAGAGATAACGATGTCAGAAACGAAGTGGTTGTGTCCGTGCAAGATACGTTTTGGGTAGCCGTAAGTATCTTCGTCGCGGGTCAATTGCCAGACGATGATAGTCTTGTCTGTGTGGGATAAGAATGGTCACAACGTGAAGTGTATTGATCATGAAATATGATAAATACCACGGGAGGCAGTAAGGATCATATCTGGGTTCTCCGAGGAGGTCGCGATGGCGGTGACCCAGCCTTTGTGGCCGGGCAAAGAGCCAAGGAAACGCAGAGATTCGGCCATCGTTCGTCGTGTTCGCTGCTCGTCGCGAGATACACTCAACTGCTCATCCACCATCCCCTGCGTGACGTGACAGCCACTGTGACTTGACTGCACAGTTGCTCGGCTGTTTCCGCACGACTACCATCTTGGTTCTTCGTTCAACTTGCTAATATTCTTCCACAAGGAACCAAACCTACTCACTTGTGCAGCCCATGTGAGTACGCACTTTCTTTGATCCCGGTACTTTGATGATGTTATATTCTTTAATATTTGCTACTTCAGAGGGCTTGCCCGATGAGACTATTTTCCACCAAGATCTCTGATCATCATTCATGTCGCCCTTCAACTGTCGACTGACGTTCTCCTCTACAGAGCGGCTGTCGATTCAATATTATAGCTTCGTTTCTTTCCACTGTAGACACTGAAAGTACAGTACCGCACTTTGCCGCGAGTACGGTGTCCTCCGTGGTCCAGTTGGGGTTGAATACGAATATGTCGCTCTGCGTCGTCTGTATGCATTACGAAATGTTCAAAAACTTGACCCTTCTTTCCATTACGTGAAACTTGGTTGGACATCAGTTTTGGGGTACGCAAGGACTGTGGCTCAGCAAGCCTGATAAGGCGAACAAGGCTTCGGCACGACCTTGAAGACCACTGTTGGAACTAGGTCTATTTCGCTGTCGAAGCTAAGAATCAGATGCAGAACGGGAAGACTCCGGTTATCAGTGAGTATCCAGATGTCAACTGTCGATTCAGTTCTGTTAACTCATGCCTGTCAAGTTGACACGGATCCTGGAGTGGACGACGCGATAGCTATGTCTGCATTCCTACGTGTGCTGGAAGACATGATAGTCTAAATGGTCATCTAGCTTGTTCGCCCTTGCCTCTCCCGAACTTGAGATTCTTGCAATCATAGTTTCTTTTGGTATGTGACCCGTAGGCCTGTGCGTCGTAATTCATCACTCAGTCTTGATAGGCAACACCGAGGTCCACGCCGCATTGTTGGGTTGAACCTACCATCTTCATGACGTTCACTTACCTTTTATGATCCGACAATAGTGCGAACATTTACAAGTTGTATCAGGCCGTGGGGCGTCATATTGCTGCGTATCCCGAGGATAAGGAAAGATTTCCCAATTATACCCCAGACGTACCTCCGATTCTCGTTCTCGGTCCCGAGAACCCACTTGAAGGAGGTCGTCATTTTGCTCAGTACTTTCATGGAAAGTGAGTCGTTTGCCTTGCGTGAATGCCCC
>JBBPJZ010000148.1:0-33208 GCA_038089015.1 Chalciporus aff. trinitensis
CCATCGCCAAGGGATTCTTCGTTCTGATACACCTGTGCACCATCAAGGTGTGTGAATCCATTGTCGATGGCGGTCTTGATGGCATCGGAGGCATCCTTGCGAAAGAGTGCCGTTCCAGTTCCGAAGGCCATCCAAGGTGTTTGGGTTCCATCGTTCAGAGTCAACGTAGAAATGGGCATTCTGTGAGTTGATCGAGTAGCGAGTTGACGAGTTGGCAAGACAAACGGTCCTACTGCCCTGCGCAAGCTTAAATACGGATTTGTGAAGAGGATCGTGCCGCGTGAAGCCATTGCGCGTGACAGCTGCGCGATGGCGATCCGGAGTCACGGTTATCGGGACCTCGTGAGTGATGGCGTTCCGCACTTCCCTTGGAGGTAGCGTGGGCACCGTTGGCTCGATAAGAATAACAATGTCCTGCAACGTTCATGATGGTTCTCCCTTGAATGTGGGTACAATCAATTTGGGTACAACTTGAATTGGTCCATATGTCAGATAAAGTTTGTAGGAGCCGGCCCTGAAGCTAGCTTTAATACTCGACCAACTCATCATTTTGATTTTTTCATCTTTTAACAACTTCCAGGCGCTGGCAACCACATGCTCGATTGTCCAAACTCTCTGGCAATCCTTCATCTCTCTGCGCCTCAGAGAAGATTCCACGTTGCACCCTTTGGCCGATCATCCGAGCTCCTCCATGGATGGCGTCGGTCACCTGGTGTACCGACAAACGCAACTCAAATCAATAACAGTCCCAAGAAATTTGCATAAATACTGTCAATGTACTCCTACGTTTGCAATCGTAATAATGTTCCAACACAACGTCGAATGTTGCGCTGTGGTGCCACTCTGAATTATTGCACTTGTGATGCACCATGGTACCCTACTTGAGTGGAGTTCTGTCGGCCAGCCGAAGAGCCCGTGATCGTAGGAGGGCGACTAATGAAGGGGTCAGAGATGCTACTACGAGGCGCCGTTGATAGCGGAGGAGGGAACGTAGACGGGTCATCCGGGTTCTGACCACGACATCAGCATGATCATGGCCGGTATTATCATTTCTAGCTTGAAGACTTACATAAAGTTTCAGCGGTGCAGAGGGAAGTTGGAGACTGCTTAAACTCCCGCTGAACGCGTGCACAGCCGTAGGTTGTCCCATCTCTGGCTGAGGGATATCCCGCAGGTTTTCCTTATTCTGACGATAGTAACGTCGCCGGACCCACAGCGCGATCCCTGCGATCCCTGCCACGCCGACCACACCTCCGACCACACCTCCTGCGATAGCGCCTGTGTTCGTGGTGCTATGCGAAGAGCTTGTGGAAGCCGATACACTCGAACTTTGGGCAGGGTTTGGACCTGTACTCGGAGTGGCGCCTTGGCTGGTGGTGGTGATTGAATTCCCCGGGGATGAAGCTGACAACTTGGGGTTAGTCCATTGTTGTTATGACATTGATATCGCTGACTCACTGGCGTTTATTAAAGCTTTAGTTATATTCCAGGTGCTGCTCATCCCACTTGTTGGGACAGGGATGAACGCCCATGGTGGAACCTCCGTCCCAGTTGGGGCTGGGCCCAGGTATGGAAAACTGACAAAATATTTAGAAGGTATGAAGAAAAGCTGTCTCCAGTCTTACCCTGCAGCTGATGCGTTACAGCGGATGAGCCAGCCCGGGCGTAGCCAGCTATACCGGCAACGTTCATGTTAACCGCAGTACAGATTTGCCAGCCAAATCTTCTTTTGCTTACCTGACATATTGCGCGCCTTGACAAGCACCACAAGCACTCACTAGGGAGTATATTACCATATTGCACTCACACGGGTCGGCAAACACTGGATCCCCCAAAGGCGGTCCATACACCTCGTATTGCTCAAGCGCCATAATCGGGTACCCTGTCGAGACGTTCCGTGTAAGTATATCTAATGTTGTCAACTAATTGGTTCTAAGACACGGACCACTGCCGGGGCATTGTTGTGCCAAGTAGGATGCAACCACACATGGGCTTTGATTCAACGTGTTATCTGTCTGGAATCAGGTCTAAGTGCCTCGCTTCACGTTATATGACGATATGTACCCAAGCCCAAGAGCTCATGCATGTTGCATTCGTGGTCTGAGCTCGAGCCACTAGGAAACGAAGGCCGGAGAACCCACCCAACAGGCCGAACGAATGGAGAAAAAGCATCGAGAGGACGAGACGGAGGTTTGAAACAGGGCCAAGGTCTCTTTAATACGATAGCCAGGATGTGAGCGATTCTAGCACCAAGCCTCATATGGACAGTGGGTCCTAGTGGGTCCCGTTGGATCAGTGGGCGACTTCCCGTCAGGATTTGGGGAAATTTGTTGTTATGATCGGTAGCAAAATAAAAGACACATCCCAACAAGGAACAAGGAAGGACCCACTGGCACATAGCACATGTCAAGACATGTCGTTCAACAATAAATCCTACTATCCGGGGAGGGGTCCTACCCCCCTCTGTAATCGTCTGTAAACCGCCTGCTTGTATTTTGCCCTATTTTCAGCTCTTTCAAGGGTCCCATCTCATCTCATCACTCTTCCATCTGTATTGCAAGCAGCCGAGGTTGAATTTACGGATTTCTGTACATCTCTAAATAATGACGGGAACGAGGACCGTGACTATGAGTTTTGTAGATTTGCCTCGCTGTGTGCGCGCGGAAGAAGCGACGAGTTCGGAATGGAAATGACAATATTAATGTAGCTGTACACAGTCTAATACTGTACTGGCACAGGTTTCGATACGTCTGTCGGATCATTCTCAGAATTGCCCCCAGCGAGATAGGCCAGTCTAGGCTTCACTTCCATAACGCGACATTCGGCTTGGTGCGACAGAATGTTAACGTTAACCATCATCTGACTATTATGGGTTAGTTTGAGTGTGAAATCGTTCTGAATCTTTAAACTCCGTAGTTAGGGGCTGTTTGGGATCACGTCCATAGATTTTGATCGAGGATAACCAGGATGAAAGTCTTCTCATAACCAGGTCCTCCGAGCGAGTCTAGTCTCAATAGTTTGATGGCTGCCATCCAGGAACATAGTAATCGCGGTATCTGGGATCACGACCTCCATCCGAGCACCGTGTCTGAGCAACGTACACAGGGGCATGATCAGAGGGAGTAGGAAGAGGTGCTGATAACCAAGGGGCTCGTCCCTACATCACAGCTTCAGTCAGCAGGAGTGGCGGCCGGGGAATCACTTACATAGATCGGCAATGTTTCCCAAGATGATGGAGAGGCAATAACTGGGCTCTCTACCTGTTTCATAGTGTTATCCACATAAGTTGGACTTGGGCGGGTGTCGTTGCAGCGCTTCCTCGTACGAAAATGGCGGAGTACGAGTAACGTGCTGATTCCAACCACTGCGGCAATACCCCCGACGACACATGCTACTATTTGGGCAATGCTGTAGCTTTGTGGGCTGGATTGGGTTGGGGATGGGGTATTTGTTGATTCCGGAGAGTCTGTTGACAAATTTGTTCATGACACACAGTCGCACGAGGTCTGATATGACATACCTCCAAGCTGTTTAGCAATCGTGGTGTTGAATAGACCATTATTCGCCTACGAGGACTTCCAGTTAGCCATAAAAACAAGAAACATCTATTAGCACACACAGCAGTGTAGTCGTACAATGCCCAGTGGGGTATTGCTGTTCTGTTCTGTACCGTTGCAGGATATCTATCACGTTGCTGATCATCAATGATCCAGCGGACGTTAAGTGGACCCACTCACTCTCCAATATATACAGTGTTGGCACTGGAAGTACATCCTGCACTGGTCCACGTATTCCAACTGATACCCACGGTAAGTCATCGCGAGAACTTGGACCTACGGTCACCTACCACTCACTCGACTGGATAACTCGCTATCGGCGTAACGTCTTGACAAACCAAACACGCGCCCACGAGTGCCCAAACCACCGTGTTACAGGTACAGTTGTTCGCTTCGTTACCTTGCGGAGCTGAGTACGTTTTCAGAACGTTAGTGTTGTTGCTATACGGAGGAATGTCAACAGCTGTGGGAGGTTGTGAGTAGATGAACATAGCCATTGTTTCGCAATCCTTACGTCCTAGACAAACGAATTCCAGATAGGCGGCAACAAGACATGGGTTTTGACCCAAGGAGTTGTTCATCTACATTACTTGAGTTAAGCGAACGATTCAGTAGCATGAAAAACGCAGCGCGCACCCAACTCCATCGGGTGTTGCAAACCACGCTCGTGTTTTGCGCAAATACACTTCCGATGACAATGACTAACAGCACAATGACTACTCCTTTGAGTGAGACCATCATCAAACAGGAGGGAAATGGCGAGGAAGGGAACGGCCATAGTATGATGATACTCACCTTGACTTTAATTCAGTATTCAATGCTCGACAGTCCTTGCATGGCACACACCACGACGCCCTTAAAACCCTTCTGGTTGGTTAGTAGCGCCGAGGGATTCATAGAATGAATCAGGGCTTCATAGAATGAATCAGGGCTTCATATGTAGCCAGCCACTCGCATTACAGGACGACATGAGGTCTTCACAATTGCCGAGAAGCAGGGCAAAGGGAAAACGTAACGACGCATGGTGGATAGAAGAGGTGCGGAAACATCAAGGCGAAATGTTCAAACCGAGCCTCGATTAATAACTGCTAGATGACAGTCATACTGGTTTGGGGCTGAGGTATCAGCAGTGGAGAACGACTACCGCTGTGGCAAGCAGAGTGGACATCCTGTGGTTCAGTTCACTTTCAGTGAGTCCACGAGTGTGTCAAGCACGATGTAATCAGCGTGGACGGGAAAATCAGGTAGAGTAAGGCACGAGGAGGTGCATTCCTCTCTGATCCGCATCGTCCCCGTATGAAATCATGAGAACTGGGACATTTGATATTGGGATGCTCTTCAGCACTCAGTACTCAGCCCTCGTGATCGCACCAAACGTAGCCTTTAAACGTTCAAACGAGGTTGCACTCAGACCGATTAATAGCCACGGAAATATGTCAACACGATATAGATTTATAGTAGGGTAAGCAAGCATACACCCGAGATGAGTTAATTCCCACTTTACTAGGTATATTGAGACGACCAGAGAATATTCTCAACAGAGGTTCAAAGAGCGATTTGATAACGATGCATAGATGATGAAAGCTGATCACTGTGCCTTTAAACTTCGGGCACACCACTGTATCCACCAGGCCGCATCGACTGAGTGGAATAGTTAATAGAGGGACTCTGGTAGTTGCCCGACGAGCCTGTCATGACAGTAGGTGGAGGTGGGGTAGTAGGGAACGTGCTGGGGTCAGATGGATCCTGGAAATATGTCAGCAAGTAAAGTAACCAAAGGGTCATCTACTCACATAAAGTTTGGGTTGCGTCATCACGGGAGGTGGACTGAAGGGGTTGGTCGTGTCCGAGTAAGCGGTGGCAGGATAACCGGGCGACCCAGGGGCGGTAGCGTATAGCGCCGATGGTGCCATTTGAGACCGTCTCCTCTTCATGACAAAGAAGACGACGACCCCTGCGATCAACGCAACTCCAACGACACCTCCAACGACGCCCCCGGCGATTGCCCCCGTGTTCGTGCCTGAGCCTGAGCCAGAGCCAGAAGTCGGAGTTACAGTAGGGGCTGTTGGACTGCTCGTGAAGGGTGCGGAGGCGGGGGTCGACGATGGCTGTATGGAACCGGTAGCTTGCGAGTGGGTGGGGGTGGCCTCAGGAGCGTCTGCACAAGTCTATAAGGGACACAAGTAAGAAGTAAAAAGAAGGGCACTTACCGCCAGTGAGTTGTGCAAGCGTCGCGTTGAACATATCACTGGTCTAAAGAAATGCTTAGCATGACAACAGCGAGTCTGACAAAGAAATGCGTACGGTCACATCCTGGAACATCCAAGCAGGTACAGCTGTGCCGTCGGGGACACCCGGAGTGAACCTAGCAGCCTTGTGAGCTTCCTGGCGATCAAATACACAATCCAGAAAACTTACATCCCAGGGTAGATGGTCGAACAATTGTAGTCCCATGAGGTCCAGCTGACGATAAAGAATAAGGAAGTGTAACCAGATATTTCGCGATAACACTACCTGATAATAGTGCGATTCTGGCAGAGGCCGCAAGCACTGATTGCGTTGTATGTGACAGAGCTACATTGACATGGATTTTGCTCGTCAACATAAGGTCCAGTATAGTGAGTGCCAGCCACGAGAGGATCAACAGTGAATTCTTGGAGAACATAAGCCTGAAACAACAATGACGAGTGAAACAAAAAAAAGGCTTACGACCACCGTTGCATGCACCCTGAAGGTATGCTGCGACATCGCAAGGGTTTTGGCCCTTGCTGTTGTCCATCTACTCAAGCGCCTGGTGAACATGGAACATCCTGTAGGGCGTAAAGTTGCTTACCCAATTGAAGTTGGACAGACAGACAGCAGTGGTGCTCTGAGCGAGAGTCCGCAAGGGACCGATGGCGAGCAGACCAGTCGCGATGAACACGATGGATGACCACCTGATATTAGTGTTGGCCACCATGGTGAAGGGAGAATGTCAAGTTAGAAGAGAAGCCAGGGTCTGGTGAGCCACTACTTTGTTCAAAAACAGAACGTCGGTTCCTGGAGGCAGTTCACCATTGACTTACAGCATCAGCGCGTGACAATCGGAGGCTCGGGCGCTCTTCACAGCCGAGCCAACCCTTAGCCTTTACGCTGGAGATGAGTGAAAGTACGCCTTGACAGAGGACATTAAATCACTGCGAATACACGAGGGAGACACGCCCAAGTGGACACCCAACGATCGACTCGGAGTATACTGTACTCCGCTATGGCCACGATCACGGACAAGTATATTGCGATCGGCTGAATGAGCGCGGCGCTGGCCAAGCCCAAGGGCCCGGCTCGTATATCCAAATAGGGAAGTGAGTCCACACGAGGCTGTGAAAATCGAAAATCGTGGGATAGTATTACATAAGTTCTGTATAGTTCTCAGCCACCGCACATCTGCGAGTGTCCTCGTCACTGGCAACTGTACCGATCAACCTCAAGACTCCCCATGGCCCCCTCAACAACGTGAGTGTACATGAATTTAGCGGAGACTATGTCAATCTGACTCTCTGGGATCACAGTGTCCCCTCGGTCACGGTTAGTGGTGAAAGAGATCACCAAAAATCGACGTGATTTGACTCTCATATCTCCCATAGGACATCGAAGTTCCGGAGACCCTCCTCAAAAAGCGCAAGCAAAACGAAAAGGCTCGGGAGGAGCGCCTTGCTGCCGCTGCCGCTGCACGAAAGGTGTGTGTCAGTATTCAAAGTCACAACTTTCGACTTCTTTTTTATGATGCATACTTTTAACATTCCGGGGCTAGTGGCTCACCCTACAATGCTGCCTTAAATTAACCATCTTTCGGGACTGACCTTTTAATCCCATTTCCTCTCTGACTTAATCTACGGTCGACTCACCACTTTTGATTAGTCGGCCCAGGCTACGCGCAGAGTCGTGTTCAAGCGAGCCGAAGCTTACGTTAAGGAGTATCTCGCAAAGGAGCAGGAGGAGATCACACTGAAGAGGGCTGCACGTGCATCTGGCAACTTCTACGTCCCCGCAGAAGCCAGAGTCTACTTTGTCATCCGTATCCGTGGTATCAACGAAATCGCACCCAAGCCCCGCAAGATCCTCCAACTCCTCCGTCTTCTCCAAATCAACAATGGTGTCTTCGTCAAATCAACCAGAGCGACGATGCAGATGTTAAAATTGGTTGAGCCTTACATCGCCTACGGGTGCGTTGCTGTTCGAGCTGGTTTCTCTATATGTGCGCTCACAAAAAACCAGCGAACCAAATCTCAAATCCATCCGGGAATTGATCTACAAGCGTGGATACGGCAAAATCAACAAGCAACGCATTCCCCTCACCAACAATGCCATTATCGAGGAGCACCTCGGCAAATACGACATTCTCTCTGTGGAAGATCTCATCCACGAAATTGCTACTGTTGGGCCTAACTTCAAGCAGGTCAGTAGATTGATTCTTCAGATTCATTTTTCCCCCGACCGAATCTTGACAGGCATCCAACTTCCTCTGGCCCTTCAAACTTTCCAACCCCACCGGTGGCTGGAGGACACGTAAATTCAAGCACTTCGTCCAGGGTGGTGACTTTGGTGACCGGGAGTCCAACATCAACAAGCTCATCCGGCAAATGAACTGAGCCTGTCTTGGTGCACCGGGATGACTTGGCTTTGTGGAGGGGCGGACGCCGAGGAGTAGCAGTGGACGTTGCTTTGTATGAGGGTATGCCTGGCATGAATTCACACCACATTCTGCATCTTCCGCCATGTATGCGCCTTATGTCAAAACGAGTATGAATTTTTCATTTCCTCCTTCGTCGATGGATACATGGTGAACTGGATGCGGTTGTTGTGTACTTGAGAAGAAGGTTTTCGAACCCGGCTATACCAAACGCCACTGTCACGGTCTTATTTCGACTAGACCGTGATCAGCCCCACCTGCATTTAACTACCCTTCCTAGAATCCGAATCTTGTGTCGACTGACTCTTCTGTAGTCAGATGTGACGAATGATAGATACTGCCGAGCTACAGTAGCTCGTCATCTAGCGTTCGGAGCGACACTTTCTGAGGACATCAATGGCCCCGCAGAAAATACCACCAATGGGTGATGACCCAGTTCGCCAAGTCAATAACATCTTGCAGAATCTGAGGTGAGTCCTCCTTCTGTTAGGGTCTTTAGATCCTCAGGCACTCAACTCCACCGATGCAGAGGGGAACACTTTAGACATTCGCGAAATGTGCAGGGTAAACCTGCATCCAGTAACTCCATCACCTCTTATGCCCACAACCAGCCCACACTTCCTATCAACCTGATATACCCATCACGCCCAGCAGTCAACCCCACTCCCGTCAGTGCAGGACCCAGCCCTCCCAGAAGTTGGCGAATAAACGCAACAGCTACTTCATCTCGGCTACCCAGGGACAGCACTGGTTCTAGGGAGAGCAGTGATACAGATATCAACAGCTCCAAATGGAGGGAGGCGGCACTCTCATTGGTATTCTCTCCCGATCTCACTTCCTCCCCATCTTCAATGGATGGCGCACGCTCCCATGGGTTTATCTATCATAATTCCGAAACGGTTCCGCAACTCACACTTCTATGCCTCCGACTCATCTTAGCAGCTTGTCCAGGTGCAGACCTCGCCGAAGTCGCGCCCTACATTCCCCCTCATCTTCGACGTGCCCTTCTGCGGTATACATCCATCCATGCACCTCTATCCAAAACCGAGCTCGACGCATTATGCGACGGTGCTTCACACGTCGATGGCGAACTCATCATCATCGGACCACACACTTCTCTGCGCGCAAGCACGTTCAAGAAGAACGAGGACGCCGATGCGCTTGAGCACAGGGACGACGTAGGCTCTATCACGGAGTCGTGGGATGCGATGCAGATCCACGATAACGAGCCTACGGTGCTTCTCTCCCTCGCTGTCTTATCTAGCCCCGTGAGTGCGAGCGTCTTCCAAACGTTCCCCCCGACCATTACCCATCTTGCGCTGGTTAATATACCCTATCGGATTCCATTACAACGATTGCCAGCGATATGTCCGCTTCTCGTACTCCTGGATTTGTCGTATAATACATGGCTGAGCGGTGCAGCTACATCTGTGAGAGGGGGGATATTGGAGGAGATGGGATGGGGGAAGTTGCGGAAGTTGGAGGTGCTTGGATTGAGAGGGTGTTTGGTTACACCGAAGGTATTGATAGAATTGAACAGAGGGAGGTGGGAGGATGTTAGAGTTATTCAATAGAATGGTCTCTGAGGGATGGCATTATGGACACCATCATCGACACCGACGAGACCCCTAATCCCACACATTGTGCTCTGGTTCCTGGATGCCCCTGAAGTGTTGCCCTATCCCCATGTCGTAGGGCACCCAAAGCCGGATACCCTCCGAACATGGTACAGGGGGATTACTTGTACCTTGCTTGTACTTGATACAGCACTGAGTAAGTGGGATTGATGGTATTTCGGATCACTGTAACACGCGCACCAGCCTGATTCAAAGGTTGGCGCCCGTCACCGGCATCGGCCTCACCACCTTTACTGGGTGTCTGTACGTTCGTTTTTTCCACTGACCCGATACTAGTGTCTCCACAGCCCCGGCTCCTCGTGCGGCTGTTTGCAAGAGATTTCTCAGATTTCTGCTGTCTGGCCATGGAAGGCTGTATGTAAGCGTTTACCTAGCCGCCTGTTTCTCCATCTGACGTTGCTTTGTCGATGGACGCTCACTCATCTCTCAGAACGCTGGGTGCCATCCCCGGATCAGGGCCGTGATCGCTGCGATCTTCCGCCGAATACACTGGGCGACGACGGGACGGCTCAGGTACGTCACGTTCAAGACGTCCAATATCCAGGCATTCTGGATCCTATACTATGTATGCACTTCAATTTTTCACCGTCTCGTTCAAGGTTCTCGTTTAAAAGATATCTGAGGACTAAGTTGCTTCCCCCCATTCGGCGCATCAGGGAGTCTTCTGAAATGTATCGCCCTACGACCGAGATGCCCTTTTCAGTGCCTGGAAAGTGGCGGCTTAATCTGTCCATACTTCAAGTACGATATGATCGTTGGCACCCTTCACGGACAAAAGTTGTAACTCAACAGAACCTAGTCTTTCCAAACCGGCTTCGGCGAACTTTGGAATAGAATCATTAATCAGGAGAGTAAAAAAATGCACCTTCCACACACTCACGCCGATCGCTCAGGCTGGCATTTGAAAGAACGCATGGCAAGATTGAATGTCTTCGAGATAACTTCATATACAAAAAAAAAACCGCTACACGATCACGGAGTATACATTGCATTCTACCGTTTGCACTTCTTAGTACAACCAATCCTCTTCTTCCGCTGGCATGAAATAGCTTGTTTCAACCAACGGGCACTTTGGGAGGAAATCAGATAAGGCATTCATGACTTCGAGTTCACGCTCACCTGCTCATCGTCTTCACAGGGTTCGGGCCCCAGCCCCCAGCGGGGGAGTGTGCAAAGCCTGAAGATTCTGTCTTTACCCTTTGGGTGCACCATGAGACCGCAAAAAGACTGTTTCTGTTGAGTGTGGATGTTGACAGTGTACACAATTCGGAACGGTGTTGCATTATCCTTGTCCTTGGGACGTTTTATATCCCATGGATATGGTATCCCGTCTGCGGTGACCGGGAGTTCCAAGAGCACCATCGTTTGGGGATTGAAAGTTAGGCACTTCGTGGGAAATTCAAGGCTTTCTGAATTTTTGTACTGATGAGGGTAGCCACTCAATCCCGACATGCTCCTGGCGGGGGCGTTCGCCCAGGCCTTACTGACAGCGTCAAAGGGGAACATGCCCCTGTCGCCACAGTTGTATCTCTGCAGTGATGATAGCAAACCTCAGCACTCGTTCTAGAAAGCTTCGTATATGCGTTTAGGCGCACCCGTGCCTCGGCGACAAGGGCGCTGCAGAGAGCGAGCGCGACGAAGGAAAAGATGCATCTGAAGGGGGACATGAAAGGCGAGCGTGCAAAACGTAGCAGATTGGCGTGTCGTGGGGACCTATGGGGCCCATTGAAGCGCCTTTAAGTGTCTTGACAGGAGTTCTAACGTACACAACTACCGCTAGAATGGACCTAAACCAGAATGAGACTGGGGAACCCTGATCCTGGAATGGTGCTGCCAATACCAGTGGAAGAGGGCCTCGAAGTTCGAACCCTATCGTGCAGGAGCCACTAGTATTGAAACTTGAACAAACCTAGACCATACCGGAGGCAAGCTACGAAACCGAGCAGCGACCACCCTTTCGAACGATAAACGGCAAAGATTAAACTCACTCGAAGTCTGCCTTGGCCATCCCGTTCGCATAGCAAAGTTTATGAGCTACCTCGTTAGTAAATGAGGGGCAGACGGTGCACAAAGACGAATTAGTCATTTTTTTCTTACACAGAGTAGTGGAGGGGGATTTACGGCAAGCCTTCGAGAAACACATTGTACTGCTCTGCCAGTGACAGCTGTGGGACCAGAAGGGAGACAGAAATGAGGAAGGGGAACGGAAGGGGCGGCCAGGTGCCGATCTGAGTATTAAGCGACCTGCCAGACACCTGCCAGGTAGACCGTTTTGGTTTAGGTCAGGTGGGGATTGCGCACCTGCCTTGAATGGATCAACCGGTTGGTTTTCCATCAATCAGAACATGTCCTGGGACACGCGTACGTTTCTGTAAAACACTGAGTAGTATTGACCGTTTGTTTCATTTCGACGACTCTCCAGATGAAGGAGCAAATATCCTGGAAGCGAACAATGACCCAAGTATGGTGCACGAAATTTTCCAGAATCAGCAACATGACAACTGTCACTAGATGCTTATTCACCCTTATCGATGATTCCTGTGGTGGTTAGTGCGAGTCGTAAAATGTTGTAAAAGTTACCTAAGGACTCGTCAAGTGAGGTTAAGAGCACATACATTTTGCCGATGCGAACGGAGAATCAGCCGAAAGTGGCGCCGTTGTACAAAGTGGGTAAAGCCTTGTTGTTAGTTGAACAGGTTCTGCTATGTGGATCCACAGAGAGAAAGATGCTGACAATCATAACCAGTTCCATAATAGCTGTCCCTGCCCACTGCGAAAGAGCATGAGTGTGATCAATTCGCAATTCCACGAAAGAGGGCGTACTTTGGGGTGACAGGCAAAATAAAGGCTGGCGCGCGGAATTGTTTTCGAATGTCAAATACCAAAAATCAACGAGGGATAGGGAGTCCGATTTCGGTGAGCCAAGACGGCACAGAATTCTTGAGCATAGACATGCATCTTCTGCAGGCAACTATATACGAAAAACGCGATGTTGGGTAACTGGGGAGAAAGACGACACTACCACCCAGAAGATGATGGTCTTGGTCAAGTTAGTGATGATTTTGCCCGCTAGGACCCTCGCACCAGTCTGCTTTCGTCGGCCGTGGTTATCTCTGTAGTTTCAGTGCCTTGTGAACGAGTGGAAACTTTTAATGTTCTGTCACGGCTTGGAGGAGCAAGGACATGGCCTGGATGATTATGCGCTTCTATGAAAGCTGTCACCAACTTGAATGTAGCATTGCGCGCCGTTATGAGTTTATGATTAGTCACAAACAGATGGACGTAATCTCCATCCCTGCATCCCCAACGAACTGCGAAAGAGACCCACAAGATGGGTGGTTCAACTGAAGCCAAACTCGTTACAGCATTTGTTGGAACACCGTTGTGCTGTTCGATACAATACTAAGTCACCCCAAGAACATGAAGCATGCCAGTGAACCCTGAAGATCCATCCATAAATAAGGTGACAGGCCTGCGAGGCAGCATATCAAGTGTGAGACGTCGACACAAGAAGTCTTGCCAATGATGCACGTATTCACTGACGAACATCCTCCCGACTTGCAGCCTGAGACTGACCCCCGTGGAAGGACTCACGGTCCCTGCAGTTCCATTGAGGAATTTAAAGAGCAGTAGGACATTCGGACATACCGAGAGGAGCGAAGAAGTGGGAATTTAAAGGGACGATGCAAACGTTTCTCAACAGTGTTCCCAGAAGGTGAACTGGAGAACAATCGCTGGAAAAAGCGCCATGATGCAGAACTTGAACCCAGAGCTGGGGTTGTAGTGGACTCGGAGTGCTCTCGCGCTAGATGATAGAGGTCCTTAGACTGAGTACGGGTTTTGTGAAAATTACGATGTATGCTGACCTGGTGCATCGCTCCGGTCTGGGACCGGATATCCTTGCAAGCTGGTTGGGTGGGATGAAGTATGATCAGAAGAATCAACCAGTGGGAGTGCAGGTTCAACCCTCGCAGGAGATGATTCCGACACTCCAAGTAACTTAAAGCCATATGTGTCAAACAGGCGAACCATAAAAACTGTATCCTCATCACCTGGTTTACCATTTGATCGGCTGGCGCTGGTTGTGGATCTGGCCCCAGCATCGACACCTTGAAAATCTCTGCCTCCTCCGAGATATCCCAGAGAAAGATGGTCGATTGATGCCCTCCGGTAGCCAGAAGTTTGCCATCAGGTGAGAAAGCTACCGTGAAAACACCCCCTGGATGCTGTAAGGAATGCCCAACTTGTCTTCGCATGCCCAAGTCCCATAATCGTACAGTATAATCGCTCGATGCGCTAGCGACCAATGAGCCGTCTGGGGAAATAGCAAGGCGGTTGATAGTCTGTGAGTGTGCTTGCACGGGACTACCAAGGCGAACTCCAGTGGGTGCACTCCAGAAATACAGCTGGCCATCTCTACATCCGGAAACAAGGACACGGTTGTCCATTGACCAGACGATTGAGCGCACGCCACTGTCATGAAGAAGTGGCTGAGTGAGGCGTTTGCCAGTTTGCGAGTTCCAGATGCGAATGGTGCCATCGTATGAACCACTTGCCATCTTTGCTCCACTCGGGGAGTAAACCACCGCCGCTACTCTTTCTTGATGATCATCGATATCGAAAAGCAATTCGCATGAATCTGTACGCCAAATCTTGAATGTGAAATCGCGAAATGTACATGCAAACATGGTGTCACCGGGCGAGAATGCCATGCCATCCGTCCACTCGCCGTTCCTGGGTCGCGTATGTCAGTCACCACGATAGAAACGAAAGCCATGAGGAATAAAGACCCAGGCGCGACAGCTTTGATGACGTTCCTCGTTTCGAGTTCCCACAAAATGACTTGGCCGTCCGCTCCCCCAGTAAGTAGTTTCTTTCCATCCGTAGAGATTGCAAGACCACGCGCGGCTGTTGCATGAAAGCGTATTGGGGGTTCTCCAATTTGCTCTCCCGTGCTCGCACTCCAGATTCGCACAGTTCCATCATCGGAGGTGCTGATGATCTTTAGGTCTGCTACGTGCTTCGAGAAGACTACCTCCTGGATTAAGTCTTCGTGTCCACGGAGGGACTTGAGCGGGTTGACCACCACACCGACAGCTTCCTGGACTCCCTCCATGATGTAGGAATATGAACAGGGTGGGCTATTCGGATGCTGTACTTAGTAAGTTAGAAGAGACACAGAAATGCCAAGGTGGAAGATGGATTGAGTTCAGCCAAAAGTTGCGATTGATGTCGTGAACGTTACTTTACAGTAATGTCAACGCGACAACAGTCATCGACAAGCCTGTGCAAGGTAGCGGAGTTTAGATCAAGGATGGTAGTGGTCATCGAGAACTGGAAGTGATGGCTCGCATGCCAGATGCAGCTGGGTTTGGGGCCCATGCGAGATGCGTATGACGGCGGCTGAGCTCTTATCTCGAGGACTCTTGCATAGAATGCTCGTCGACGACATTGGGAGCAACTGAAAAGTCAATAGACTTGATTCGCAACTCCAAAGACCGAGTATTCTGGTATGATTATTCAATTCTCCGAATCTCCAGCATTGATAGTCTTCCATACAGGCGACGGTGCTTCAAGTAAACGCTAAGGTTAGGTTCCTCCCGAAGCAAGTGGTGCAGGGAAGTTCTGAGTCCCAGGGCCTGAATCCTCGCCAGAAGATCGTCTCATGCAAGACAAGACTCTCAGTCCCGCAGTCCCAGAAGTTATATAGAGCCATACGAATATGCAAAACATTCAATTACCCTGAGGGAAGGATCAGAAAAGAGACGAAGCAGACGTGGGACAATATACGCGAATTCTACTGACTTATATTCAGTCATGACTAGTGTAAACTATATGCAGATACAAAGCTCGAATGCACTACTTTAACAGAGGTCCAACGACCATATATGATAAAACGACGGTCTAATAATACGAACGACGAAAAATGGGCATGCAAGAGGGGAGCAAGAAAGAGCAGAGTGAATCACGTCCTTGCGTTAAGGAAATTCTGCAGATCGAAGGGTAACGCCTAGGAGACGAAGTCAGTTAGCTTTTGAGTGTAATGGGGTCACAAGGAGAGCCTACCTCCCGCGATTGATCCTTTGAAGATTCACCAACGGTCTGCGTGAGGGGAAACGAAAGCGCGCCGAGCCGATGATTGGTGGGGACTTTGACCCTCAACTCATGTAACGCAGCCCATAGACAATGCGTGTACCGCACAGCAAGATCTAAACGCGAGATTGTCGGCATATTAGTGTGATCTGCAAGCCAAGTCAGTTTATCCCCACTTCAGAATATCAGCGGGTAAAATGACGAACAAAGGATTGCACTGTTTATCTGTTCCGCGACTCGATCCCGTCTTTCCTGGTGCAAATACTTCACCATGGGGCTGCTCTCTGGGACGGTATATGCAAGCAGTCCACCCACGTTCGAGAGTTCCTTCTGATACGTGGTGCGGTCCTCGGCTTTTTTAAGTGCATTCACTGTTGCGTACAACTTTTGCACGCGAAATAGCAGTTCTGCCTGATGCCTGTCTTCGTCCTTGGGATCACGTTTCACGGTTAGCGCCAAATTGACGTCCGAGTCCACCACCATCGGACTCCCTGCGCCCCGACTTGGTGAGTGATAGACGAGAGGAATCGTCCGACAAGCCTCGATGAATCCGAGAATGCGTAAATTGAGAGAGAGATGGATTGGGTTCACGGTTTCTGCAGCGTACTCGAGCCGTGAGGGATCTGCATTCTCGTCTGATACCTCCATCTCATCGTAGCCATTGTCTTCTGCGAGTACTTGAGGGAAATGTTGGTTCAGTAAACGGATCGCCTCCTCAACTCTGCCTGAGAGGATCTCGAGTTGTATGCCTGATGATGATAGAGACTCCATGTTAGTTCGGGATGTTCGTCACTCTGACTCGACGACGAAAGATGATTGTAAGGTGGATACGTACGCTGTCGCATGCGAATATTCCTGATGAGCTCCTCGCTCAGGTCTATTAATCCTTGGGAACCAAAACCACTCATCCCATCTCCCACCCGACCAGTCGTCCCGTCTTCAATTTCATCTCCGTCCTTGTCAAGGTGCCGTACGGCACTGTCCTTTGCAAATGCTTGGGCAGTCTTCAGGTAACAGTTGTGGGATAGGTAGTTGAGCACGAGATTACGCTGCATATAAAGCGGCGAATGAGGCCATCGCGTGATTAGCACGAGACTTCGGAAAGTGAAGGTAATGAGTGTCGTACGAGGTGGTCTACTTGAGGTTCGGCGAGAACTTGGTTGCCCACAGATTCAGCACTTCCAAGCCCGAGTTGACGCCCATTGTTAGTCCCAGTTGGCATCGTCTGCTGGCGAGAATGAAAGAGAGAGAGTTATGGGGGCCTTCCGACTCCGAGGTATTGGTGTATGCATACAGGGTGTCCACGTGCTCTCCTAAGTTACGGATCCGGGAATCCTCAGTTCGTTCTCTACGCCGATGATACTAAGTAAATTATGATCTATTCTTGTAGCGTGGTATGTCACAAGCACTATATAGCGATGAATATTGATGAGTATCAGAATCTTAATCCAAGTCATGTCCGAATCCTCGCATGCTGAACGACAACCCTCTCCCCATGCACCCACTGTGAATGGGCACGCGCCTCTGCAAGTGCATCACCCCTAAGAAGCCCAGCTGTCTCTTCCGCAAGCGCCGCACTCCGTACCAGCGAGTTTCCTCTGCTTCGGCTATATGCTCGTCGTGGATGTTTGCCTTTGTAGATGAAGGACTGGGTCACAATCGTAATATCAAATATGAAGGTTCCACCACTCCCAAGCAAGTACCTGCCGGAAATAAGAGAGGAACATGTGAGTATGGGAAGCGCATGCTTGCGTGAGGTAACGCACGGAATACTCTCACGGAAGAATTCGGTCGAGGCTGGTGGTGGGAGACTGGCTTGAGGGGATGTGAGGATCGAGAGCACGTAGAAAAAGTTGCCTAGGAAAGCGAATACGAAGAGATACATCGAAAGACCCTGCAACGCCACAGATGAGAATTAACCTAGGACTCAAGACCATTGCGCCTTACCTCGACGGATTTCCTGCAGTACTGATGGACGAACGGTCAGTGGGTTAGCAAATATTTTTTGGGCGCAACGAAGACTTACATTCTTCCATATCTGTGGTAATCGTGAGGTCAAGTAGAGAGTTGTACAAAGCCATGCAAAGATACGCCCGATGATGCGCTCGTATGCTGCGCCGTCTCCGGGTGTTCCTTGATGACTGAATATAACATCAATCGGCAACGAGGGTACCTCCACATTGATGAACGAAGGTGGAGGATCTGGAAGGTAGTTGCCTGGGTCATGGACGATTGGCAAACCAGTTGTCATCGAAGGGTCTAAGCTGGATCTCGGTGCCAGCACCAATCCTGTCACGTCCCTCCTACCGGCGAGGGCCTGCACACCGCCGGTATATCTTCCAAGGCTGAAGAGCGCACCCACGCTCAGCAGAACCATCCCAGCGCTCCTCCGACTAGCTCGCGATGCAGTTCGCCTTTCTGCCTCCTCCCCAGCTTCCTCAGCTAAACCCTCCTCATCTTCTGACCGTCGGGCAGACCTTCCTCTTGCAAGTGCTGCGGCAGCAGCAGCAGACGTCGATGCGGGGTGCATCGATGCGTGCACGACGGGCGACATTTGGCGTCTCGCGGGAGCGCCCGGGGGATGTTCACGCCTCTCCTGACTCCACGACACGCGCTTCCTCCGGCCACTCTCGGAATGGAAGCTATCCGAAAGTGCAGAGAGCACGGCATCGCTTACCTCGTCTTGAGCCTCATCGGACGCACGTGGGGCAACAACTGTCGTCTCTTCTTCGATCGGGTGTTCTTCGCCAAACCTTTTCGAACGACGGTGTTCTGGATGGATATCAGGATGGGCGGCTAAAGCAGCTGCGGCCGCAATACTACCCGCTGTGGCGGATAATGTACGGTAATGCGATGCATCAATGGATAGGCGTCGTGCAGTGGACGTGGTGCGGGAGCGGGGATGAGGATAGACAATGGGGGGCGTCTTAGGACCACCGCCATAGTAGAAGTATTGGTACAACAGACCACAATCTATGAGGCAAAAGTACGTCGCGAGATATGTCTTCGCGAGTGAGCATCGTCAGGGGAAACAAAGATATAAACACGAAGCTCACTTGAAAGGGTAGCTGGTGTGTGAGTATGCATCCGATCAGGTTAGAGACATCTCCTGCAAGATGCGAGAAGTGAGCCTAACAATTAGCGAAAATAGCGCAATTCAGGCGTACCAAGCATCCAGTTAAATAAGAAAGGCAACGCAAGACTCTCGCAAGATTGCTGCTTTATGTTCTCTAGGATCTGGCTAACGAAATCGCGTCAGATAATGTGTTCAAAGACCGGGATGGTGCAATCGTTAGCTCACGGGAATTGCGCGCCTGACCAGAAGCAAATCGAAAGGTAGCCAAGGAGTTCACTGAAGGACTCAACGAAGACCATCGTCGTTGGTAGTGAATTGAGTCGGACTGAGTGGGGTTGGTGGATATTGAAGTGGGGTATGTTCACACAGCGTACTGAGGGGCATCCCAGCTCAGCCGTGTCTCTACTACCTTGAGGAACCGAACAGTCTTTTCTTACTGAGAACTTCCCCCCGCTTTCCCCATTTCGGCTCTCTTCCGCGTGGCTGTGTCACGCCGAGCCTGTCCGATAACGGACCGATCGATAACTGATAACTACTCTTAGCAATCTTTGATCGCACTCCGACAAATTGCTAGCGAACATTCTCATCCCTCTACATGTGCTCAGGTCCTACGAGGCCCTCCCATGTGCTGGAAAACGTGTGGAATCGGGGGAAAGGCTGATCCAGGTGGTCACACGAGAGATAAGCTGCTCACACGACTGACAATTTAGTGGCAAAGTACATGCGCTTCTGTTACGTTTGAAACTACGGCTTGATCCATCCTCGACAATCTATCGAGCCGCACAAGCAGCCTCCTTTCGCCGATCGCTTCCCCTTCTTGGGTAGCTCCTCTTCTGTATGAGGATAATAATCGATCGTAAGTTCGGTGCCTGCAGGTATATCCATGGATGCAACAAAGGCCACATATGGCATGTTCAACTGTGGAGGAACTCGGTGGTGAGGTTTACATTTGCACGGAGGCGGAGCAGATCCTTACATCTGGGATCGTGTCATATACGACAGAATAAACCTCCATGTTTGGGCTGCATGAGTGGCTATTGGATGCAAGTCAGCCGTGTATATTGGAAAACTGCCAACATACTTCACGAAGCGTGTCCAATTACCTTCAGTAGCCCTTTAGTTTACGCCTAAATATCACAACAGACCTCTCACCATGCGTATAAGAGTCTACAGTATATCTTCCTCCCAAATTCTCCGAATCTCTGACTTCAGTGCCATCAAGATCAAACAAGTAGCCGTGATGTTCCTCGGGTAGTGTGTCTACTTCGTCTCGTCGACTAACATGATTTAGTTCGTCAACCTCAATTCGACATGACGGTGTGGTGTACTTACACTAGCATTCTACAGCGATAAGGAATGGCGTTAGCCGTTGTTCAGCTCATTGAAACGCAACATTACCCTGTATAAGTTCCAAGAACCTTGCCCTGGGGAATGTCAGCCAGTGCGCGCACACCCCATCCACATCGCTTTGTGTCAAAAACTTCGATGCGAATGTCGCGGGGACGCTGAGCGACTCGATTTTCACAATCATTGTTACAACTACAGTACTGTGAGTTTTGCAAAGTTAGATACAAGGAATTACTTTTAAATACAGCCGAACCTTGTTACATTCAATGACCTCTACGCCGCGTGGGACGTTGAAGTTGAACAAGCCCTATACCCTTCTGTCAGACGCCATCGAGACTGAGATTTTGCTGCAGGTTCACCTTGGAGTAGGCGAAGACTCTGGTATCATTATCAGAGTCGACGAGCTCAGAAGATGCTTGACAAGAGCAGTCGGACGGATCTGTACAGACCATACAGTCACACACAGTGAAAACGTCTTGTGATACCTCGAATGTTTTTTGTAGCTCATCGTCACTGCGCAGGATACGTGAACGAATCCCAGTCACAGAGAAGGGACATACCAGAAGTTGTAACCTTTCTCGATATATTTGAACCGCCTAAGATTTGGTGGGATGTCCCCATCAAAAATTTCGGATGAGATACGGACTGCAGCAGCCCCGGCATCTCTCGCGACTTTACACCACGATGATTGGAGACGCCCTCGTCTGGGACATAAAGTCAAGCCAAAACGTCATGGATCAGACATGTGCTTACAATGTCGGTTGTTGGATGACGATAGATGGAAGTGATCCCTGCACAACCTCAGAATATTTTGAGGAACCTGCCGAAACAGGGGTCCGTGGCGGTTTCCCTCTTTGTGAGATGGAGGATGGAGTGGCAGGACTTCTGGATGATGAGGCTGGAGTACTCTCAATCCGCAGCCGACCTCGACCGCGCCTTGGCGTAGAAGCGGATTGAGTAGACTGCTCGCGAGGTGACGCCACTATCGTTGCAGGAGAAGACGTCCGACTCGCATGAGAGGCCTTCCTTGCCGATGAGCCAGTTGCAGTGTTGCCCCGTCTCAACCGAAGTTTCGAGTTCACTTCTCCGCCCCTCTCTGGTTCTTGTAACCTGCCATACTTGACCTCTATCTGTGCATCCCAGTTTTCTGTAGTGATAGGTGAGCGACGCCTTTTTTCTAACTTCTCATCGTACGCCTGTCGGCGGTGGTGGGTGAGGCGTTGGTGTACCGCGTCATCCGGCCACGGAACTTCCATGTCAAGGGAAGTTTCTGCCAAGGAAGCCCGTATGCGTCTCTGAGTTCTCTTCCACGTGGTTATCATTTCGCGCCTCTCAAAATTGTCTTCGGTGTGCCATGTCGTGTTTGAACCGTCCTTGCGATGCCAATTGCCCCATCTCACCTACAAATTAAGGAGAGCATGAGCACGGTTGGATGTGCCAAAGCTAGAAGATGCTAAACGGACTTCATATCTGTAGTATGTGCTGAGATCGTGCATGCTGATGGTAGGTTAACCTCTCATACCTTGATGTGCCATCGAGGCGAACTTCTTCGCCGACAACCCCACAGACTGGCCATTCACTGGTCTCATTTCCACCTTCTGCATCGCTCCAAGATTCTTCTGGCGTTGGCGATGGTTGCCACATCCGTTCCTCTTCCATCGTGAGCAGCAGACAAATGATAGTACGTCAAATATTGGTAACTTAGAAGTAGCAGTACCTTGACGCCATCCCCGTGACCGTGATTCTCTGAGTCACGTGTATTGATTATACGCGTCCAAATCAACGCGTCGCCACTTTGTTCCCGACGTGCATCATGTTCATGCTGAAGCGGACGCCAACGACAACAGACGGAAAACCCGTAGACCGCTTACAAGAAAGTACCAGAGTATACAAGCCCTTCCGACCACCTACAGTCCTCGCATCCACAGAACGCGTGCAACCATCCCGCAAACGCAAGCGCGTCTCGTATAAGGATTCTCAGGCTGACGAGAATGACTCCGACTCCGACGATGCACGGAAGAAGAAGAAAAAGAACAGGGATAAGGATGGGGGATACAATGAAGAAGAATTGAAGGCTGCTATCAAGAGCTATCCGGTGTACAAGCCCAAACCATTTGAGTTGACATCGCGGAGGTTCTCGATGCCGACCATGACGAACAAGAACGGAGAGGTTGTTCCCCTCCTTCCGACCGGTGTTTCTCTTGGTATTCGGCCACAGGCGAAGATTATCCCGAGACCGTTACATGACCCTATGGAAGACCATGCGATTGTGCTGTACGACCCAACAGTAGATGACCGGGAGACTGACGAGGAAAGGAAGGAGAGGGAGAAGGAAGAGACCAAGGAACGTGCTGCGAAGGAGGCGCTAGAAAAGACGGCAGGGATGTACAATCCCCACAAGAGCCTCCGAGCTCTTCTTGGCGAAGGCAAAGACAAGAAGGAGGCTATCCCCAAAGTACCCGTCGTTATCGATCCTCGCCTCTCCAAGGTCCTTCGTCCCCACCAGGTTGAGGGCGTGAAGGTAACCGCAAATGCTTTATGCGTAATCGAAGCTCATCGTATGCTGGTAGTTCTTGTACAAATGCACAACGGGAGTGATGGTCGACAATCAATACGGTTGCATCATGGCCGATGAGATGGGTCTCGGCAAAACCTTGCAGTGCATTGCCCTTCTCTGGACTCTCGTGAAGCAGTCTCCGCATGCTAGTAAGCCAACGATAGAAAAGTGCATTATAGCGTGCCCCTCCAGTCTGGTCAAGAACTGGGCAAACGAATTAGGTACGTCCGTCTTCAGCCTACTATCCATCCCCATTATCAATAGCGTTTCCAGTCAAATGGTTGGGCAAGGATGCTATCTCGGCACTCGCCATTGACGGCAAGGGTGGAAAGGCGGAGTTGCTGGAGAAAGTTGGGAGATGGGTGGAAGCTAAGGGTCGAAACGTTACACAACCAGGTTTGTCCTCTGTGTATCTTTGATGCTTTTCCGATCGATCTCACCGCGTAACCAAGTGATGATTGTATCCTACGAAACGCTTCGCACTCTATCCGCTCACCTCGCCCATTGTAGCATCGGTCTGCTGCTCTGCGACGAAGGACACAGACTCAAGAACTCTGGTCTGTGCTCTTTGTCTTGTCAAACTCGCCCAGGCATCAGTTGCTTACCCTGCCTCATTGGCGTTCCTTGCCGTAGACTCACTTACGTTCCAGTCACTCAATGCACTCGATGTGAAACGACGCGTGATCTTAACGGGAACACCTATCCAGGTAAGCCAGTCTGGTTCTATTCCTGGCGCATATATTCGTCTCCCTCGCAAATTCTTCAACACTTTTCTTTTTAGAACGACCTCTCGGAATATTTCTCACTTCTAAATTTCGCCAACCCAAATTTCTTGGGCTCCCGCGAAGACTTCAGAAAGAAGTTCGAGAACGCTATCATCCGGGGTCGTGATGCCAGTTCATCGGCTGAGGTGCAGGCAGAATCTGAGAAGAAACTGAAGGAACTCGGAGGACTCGTCACGAAATTCATCATTCGGCGAACGAACGAACTCTTGTCGAAGTATCGTAGGTGTATGCGGCGTGCCCGTATTGCACTACATTCATCTATCCTCTTGCAGTGCCGGTCAAATACGAACACGTCGTGTTCTGCAAACTCTCAGATTTCCAGCTTTCCCTATATCGCCTTTTCATTTCTTCTCCCGAAATCAAGGCCCTTCTACGTGGTGCAGACTCGCAGCCTCTTAAGGCAATCAATATCTTGAAGAAGCTTTGCAATCACCCTGAGCTACTTAACCTGCCCGACGATCTGAGAGGGTCGGAGTCGCTCATACCCGAGGGATTTGTGGGAGCTGGTGGGAACGCAAATGGAGGTAGGCACGGCGGGCGGGGGAACCAGGACCGAGGTGTTAGGTGTGAATGGGGAGGCAAGTTCGTCGTCTTGGAGAGGTGATGATTTTTTTTTTCTCATTAGGTTTCTTGACGTCTGATTGACCTCTTCGCAGGTTCCTGCATCAGATCAAAACGACTACCAATGACAAGATTGTCCTGATTAGCAATTATACGCAGACACTCGACCTATTTGAGAAACTGTGTCGAAGTAAGAAGTACGTCATGTCTAGTTCTTTTTCCCCTCGACTAGTTCTCACATTGACGTTCAAGGTATGGCTTCTTCCGCTTGGACGGCACGATGACGATTACAAAGCGTCAAAAACTGGTTGATCAATTCAACGACCCAAATGGCAAAGAGTTCATCTTCTTGCTCAGTTCGAAAGCCGGTGGATGTGGTATCAATCTGATCGGGGCGAACCGCCTGATTCTGTTTGATCCTGGTACGTCTGTTCAGTCCTCGTATACTGAATGCATGGATGACCTGGCTTCAAGACTGGAATCCGGCTGCTGACCAACAGGCCCTCGCCCGTGTGTGGCGTGATGGACAGAAGAAAGAGTGTATGCGAATCATGTCGTTTTGATGCTTGACGGCTGATTTGGTGTAGGTTTCGTTTACCGATTTATCTCGACTGGAACCATTGAGGAAAAGATTTTCCAACGACAAGCCTCCAAGCAGGCTTTGTCCTCCGCCGTCGTGGACGAGAAAGAGGACGCCGAAAGACACTTTTCACTGGAGTCCCTGCGACAACTCTTCACTTTCAATGAGAACACGATATGTGACACGCATGACACATTCAAATGTAAGAGATGCAAGAACGGAAAGCAGGTTATCAAGAACAGTACCTTGCTTTACGGAGACGCGAGCACGTGAGTGTCCTCTCATTATTGTATGGGAGATCGCTGACCATGGTGTCGATTCTAGATGGAATCATTTCACGAATGCGGAGCTGAAAGGGAACCACGACGACCTACTCCGAGCCGAGGTTGACTTACCCGAGGTTTCTTTCGTTTTCCAATACATTAGCCACTAGTCGGCATACGTTCTGGATTAACATTCATTGCATTTGGAGCACCAACGGACCACCATACCACACTGCTGTAGCGATACTACCATGAAGACAGGAGGCGATGTTGCTTAATCAATATCATACTTGGCTTAGACAAAACTTGCACTTGACATTCCCACGGGATCGTCGACACTTTCCATGATGTCGAGCAGAGCAGGAGGACTATATGGTGGAATCCAGTTCTCTTCAGGCGCGACACTCAACTTTTCATCCTCTGCTCCTACTCTTCCAGCACCAGTACCAGCACCAGCGCCGACGCCGACGCCAACGCAACTCACAGAGAAAACTCAAATCTCCAATGCACCCTCAGAGGCGCCCGAGGCGCCCACCAGTACCGCAAGTGTTGACGAAGGAGCTGTTTCATCAGTAGGAGCTGGATCTGGGTCGGTGGCAGGAAAACCTACAGCCGGTATCTCCCCCTCCCCTGCGCCTTGATGTGTACAGCCAAAATATTGACCGCGTCGCAATCGTGACCATTTTACGCTTTCGCTTCCACACACACCGCTCGTCAAAACATGCAGGATGGTCCGCCGCGCTCGCGTTCGCGCCCGTACGAAGGACACAACAGAAGACAAAGACAGTTGCGCCGAGGTTACCACCAGGGGCGATGGCTATCTCAGCTCCGGCTTCGACTTCGACTTCGACATCAGTATCTGCAGCGTTACCGCCTCCCATCCTTGGTGCCATCAACCCGAATGCGACCGTCTCTGCTACTGCTGTCGTGTTTGCCCCGCCTGAATTGGTTACCCCTGGAAACGATCAAGCGGAAGTCAAGGACGACGCAAACTCTGGATGGCGGAAGAAAGAAGGTTGGGGAAAGAAAGTCAAGCCACCGTCGATGGTCCTCGATGAAGATGTTAACGGTTTTCGGGCCCACCAAAAACGCAACAAAGGCGGTGCTGGTGGCGGTGGAAAGAAGGGGAAGAAGGTGAGCAAAACAACGCTGGGGCTTCTCACTCCTATTAACTGTTTGCTATTAGAACAAAAATCTGCAGCCCGTCTCCGTATGGGATCCCATGGAACCGTATGATCCATTAAAACCGAACGACTACAACGAATACAAACACTGGAAGCAACGCGACCGCATCGAACGCGCCGCGGAAAGAGCTGCTGAGCGGAAGCGTGCCCGCGATGCTAGGGACAGGGGTAGTGATCAAACTGACTCGGGAAGTGAAGATGAACGTCCCCGCAAGAGCGGTTTGTCATCGTTTCGATGAGTCCCTTACTAGTCTCCTCACCATTCCTACAGGAAGATTCGATGACCAGGAGAGCGTTGATCGGTGGACGCGCGCGGACGATGACCGTCCGCGTGGCCTCGGGAGCGCCGATGTTCCTCCAGTTGCCATGGACCGTAATATGTCTGGTGATGACGCGTATATGCGTCGTTTGGCTATGTCACAAGGCGCAGCGCCTCCTAGAGCACCCTCGCCTGCAGCAGTCCCAATGGATAGGAATATGTCTGGAGAAGAAGCATACCAGCGGCGTTTGGCAATGGCTGCTGGAGGACATGCCCCTCAAAGCACGGTCCCACCAGTTACCCAGCCGGAAGAAGAGGATGAGGACCTTGATGATGTTGAACCACCAGCAGCCTCGGTGGATCGTGCAGAGACAGGGGATGAGGCTTATCAGCGACGTCTCGCCATGAGCCAAGGCCTCCGCCCCACAGCAGCTCCTTTTGTGCCCACCCAGCCTCCTCCGATGCCTCCTCCAGCCCCACCCCCAAGTGTTGCTCAGCCACCGTCTCCTCCACGTCTGGCATACAACCCATTCGCACCCCCGGCCAATATCCCGCCTCCGCCTCCCCCAGGACAAATTCCCAGCAGTTTTGAGGACAAGGTGAAGGCTGCCGCCAGCATCGCCGCAAGATTGAGTGCTCTGGCTGCCTCCGCAGGTGCAAGTGGCTCCGGATCTGGTAGCTCAGCGCCTGATTCCCCTGCCCCGCCTTTACTGCAAGAAGAAGGAGGTTCTAAAAGGTGCGCCCCCTTCAACCCTTCGGTTTTTAGATGACTTCAACTTTCCACGGAAACAGATCAGACCCCCATAGTTTTGCTGCCCGTCTCATGGCTAAATGGGGTCACAAAGAAGGACAGGGGCTTGGCGCAGATGGATCCGGTATCGTCAACGCCCTCACAGTTGAACAAATTGCACACGCCAAGGGTGGCAAGGGGAATAAGAAGGGAGCTAGGCAGGCACAGGGCAAAGCCGCGATTGGATCCAAGATGGGAAGGATTATCAATGATAATGAAGATACAAGGGCCCGTGACGATCGGGAGCGATTTGGTGAACCGAGTCGGGTGGTGGTACTCACGAATATGGTGGATCCTGAAGATGCCGATGACGGCGAGTTGCGAGACGAGATTGGTGAGCTTTGATCGATCACGTCTGTTGGGTGTACATTCGTGACTAACGCCCGCTCTTATAGGTGATGAATGCTCAAAGAACGGCACAGTCGAACGCGTTATTGTGCATCCTTGCTCTCCACCTCCATCGAACCCGGAAGAAGCTGTACGCATATTCGTGTTGTTCGCAGGGCCATCTGGAGCGTGGAAGACAGTGCGAGAAATGGATGGAAGATACTTTGGAGGGCGAGCTGTCAGGGCGAAATATTTCTCCGAGGCGTTGTTCCTTCAACAAGATCTGGATGCTCCTTTGTCGTGAGCTTGTCCAACGTCGTCTTGCTTATTACTTATCTTGTTGCTTGCTATCACTTTGTCTATATCGTCAGAATAATGTTAAGTAGGTTATTGACCTACTGAGATCGATGCACTTCTCCACTCAGTGCAGGTTACTCCAAACCGATGAGGCCTATGAGGTCCCAGCGGACGTAAAAGCTGGTATCTTCAGTATTGCCGTTCGCACTTTCCAACTCGTAGAATCACTGATCCGCCAAGCTCGGCCCGTAGCAGCCTTCGAATTCCTGTGTAAAAACTCCCTCTCTGCATGGAGTGTCTTTGCAAGATTCTCACACCCAACGATATATACACGATGACGGTTTGCATTCAGCTACCCTTTCACGGTCTATGGACCGACCGTTATACGACCGAACCAGAGCAGGTGAGTGAGGAGTACTCTTATACATTGGACGTTTTATAATTTCTAGCAGGGATTCGATGCCAGCGGATCAAGGCAACGAAACGTGTCGTTGGGCAGGTTAGACAGGCCTTGGCAGTCGGACATTTGTCTGTTAGTACTTGTGATCCGTCACACATCCGCTGAAGACCGCGGCATTCGTTCAAGGTCGAAACTGACTTGCCCTCAACAACTTAAAACACCAGAGCAATTTGATTTCAACTCGATTCTCGACATCCCCCAACTTGAAGGCAGATGACAATGATCTCCCGAAACCCGTTGTTCATCCCCGAGCTACTTCAATGCATCCTGGATTGTTTCGAATACGTATCTATCCTCGAGGACAGACGAGCACTTACTGCTCTTGCTCGAACATGTCGCGCCATCTCAGAACCATCCCTCGATCGCATTTGGCGAGGGTTGTGCTCATTAGAACCTCTCGTCTGGTGTTCCAGGGGTTATTCAAAGAATGAACCCGAGGCCGAAAATGTGCGCGACTACACAGACCTCGAATTTGACCTCGATGGACTTGATGAAATGGTACATTCATTCCGTTCAATTCTTGTCTCTGCTTGCTCAGTGGCCTTTAACCACCGGCAGATCCCTCCGACTCCTGAAGAATGGCTCGTCATCAACCGGTACTCCCATCGCGTTTGGCAGCTGGAACTCTTGTGTAACAACCCTTCGCTGCAATTCTTGAAATGCATTGGCCCTCAGCTATCCCCCCTCTTACCCAATCTAAGATTGCTCCGCTGAGGCCCAAACGATACACCGGAGTGTGGTTCTATCGCGTGGATTCGACCCCTCCTTGGCCCTTCACTCACCCACATGCAAGTAATCTTCACAGGAGTGGATGATACGACATTACACCCCTTCCTCCAGAACTTTCCTATCCTATGCCCAAACTTGAGCCTCATCATGCTCGAGCTCCCAAGGAACTGCGTAGTTTCTAGCACGACAACATACGAGCTCTCGCGAGCCATCTGCAACTGCACAAACCTCGAGTTTCTCAAGGTTCCCATCCCCATCGATCGTGTCGCGCTGAGACAGTTGTCTGTATCCCCGAAACTCAGGGAGCTGTCCTTCGCGTACCCCCCGAGAATTCGCAGTTGCACGAAGTCTGTTTTATTCCGGAAGACATGACATTTGGCCGTATGGAATTCCTGGAACTGACAACGTCACATCTGGAGCTTGTCACCACCTTCCTTAGGCCGCAGGTCCAGAGATTCCATGCTTTACATGTCTATCTCAATGGCCGGCCTACTGCGAAAGCCGTTTCCTCCTTCTTCTCTGCGCTTGCCACCCAGCCAGACACAAAACCCATCCACGAGCTATCCTTAGAAGTTACTGGAGATGTAACTTCAAATGCCGAACAATCTGGGATACGCTGTCTTTCTTATCAGTCGTTGTCTCCGCTCGTACCTCTTTCATCCCTTCGCGCACTGGTGATCGATTTGAAACACCGGATCTCCCTCGATGACACCGAGCTGGGAGAGATGGCTCGCAGTTGGTCCTTACTAGAGCACTTGACATTAAACTGCTCTGGACAGCCCCCTCCGCTATCGATCAAATACGTAACACTCAAAGGCCTCTTGATCCTCGCCGCTTCCTGCCCTGGCCTACGCTGGCTTTGTTTACCTCTGGATGCTAGGGAGGTTCCAACAGATGTAGAACTCGACATCTGCAATGCCACGGTTGAAACTCTCCATTTCCCCGAGTCACCAATCAGCCAAGCTCAGCCAGTGGCAGAATTTCTACGCGTGCATTTCCCCTCTGTGAAGAATGTGTCTGCATCATTCGAACAGACGACAAATCCCGACATCATAAACCCGTATGCTGTGGTTTGGGAACAGGTCCAGCGGGACATCATACATCACTTGTCCAGTCCCGAAACATAGCAGGTGGGTGAGCGATACGTTTGTGTTGCGGGAGTAACTAACCTAAGAACAGCCGTCAAGTCCTACTCAAGTTTGATGTATCCACGAATCTTATGCCTGTTCCCTGGCGGGATGTTATCATTTTCTCCAAGTCCTGTGTACATGGTAGTATAATCAACGGTTGGTTGTGGTGGGTTTCTTGATCAGCTTGTTCTTGGCCAGATGTACATTACGAATGACGAGCCCATGTCATACGATAACTGCAGTGCTGTCTGTCGGGTGCTCCATCTTTCTCCTTCAAGGTAATTCGTGACGGTAAACTATCATGCATCATGGATGGGGCTACCTTGACATCCTGTCGCGTCCTCGAAAGGAGCAAAGCTCTCAGTCGCGCAACCTTCTCGAGCTCAGTCGATCATTCCATTACGCTACCACGCACATTCGGACACCCATGGACGTGTCTCTACCATAGCACCGGCGCTAAGAGCTGCTCGGACCCTTTCTCTGGGCTAGCCAGTACGAACGTGGTCGAAAGAGTCAAGGAGACAGTCCAGCCACCTAGCTGTTTTGATGCGTAGCGGGGAGAGGTTAGGTGAAAATGGTCTTCCAGAGTTCACATCCGAGTCCCTCACGGATTCAGAGTGCACCCAAAGTCAAGCACTGGTGACGTGCACATTAGGAAGCTGTCCGGCTGGCCAGGCGAGCGTAAATTCCAGCATCCGACGGGGGTAAGTGCACACCTAGCCAGTGATGATTGATGACTGAGACGAACTCTCCGATATGACATTGGAGCCTTAGCTGATGCTCAAATGTGAGGAGGATGGCCAACACCCAATCCGACATGAGCAGCCAGCAGACTCGGAAGATGGAGTCCATTTAGTCGGTGAGTAGAATCTGCCGGAGCGGGAGTTAAGAGTCTAAGGAAGATGATTAGTTCCCTTAGGGGAAATAATCCCGGGGGGGTGAAGGTCCTCGAAATGGAGCTAGGTTAACGGGACTCTTCATGAAGTGTGTTTTGGCTGGAAATGATTGACGAACTTCCCCGTCGTCTACCAGAGAGACCCCAACGGGAAAGCTTACCTATCTTGCACCGATACTCCCTCTCGCCGAGAGAAAAAAAATAGACAATCCATCGCATAAATCGAAACCAATAAACAGGGAAGAAGCCCAGTGGCCGTATTGTACGGTACGCACTAGCAGTCTTGCAACTGTTCCGAACGAGGTAACAGAAATAATGGCGAGAATATATCAAACAGTCCAATGCAAAAGTTGAAAAATATGGAGAGAGAATATGTTGTTTGAATAAGGGCAAGAAAGAGAAACCAAGAGGCTTATGTAGGGGTGAAAACGCGGTGGATGTAAAACGAGAATAAAGAAAAAGGGATACCTAGCGCAAATGGACATAAATAACGTAGACTGTCTCGAGATGCGTCATAAATAGGTGAATGGAAAGGAGAATGGGCAGATTGGCATGTATTTGGAAGATGAAAAATGTAGGTGAATGATGAATGTTTGAATGGCGGCGAATGAACCGTCCAGATATGATCACAGATGATGTCGAGGTTTGGCGATGGGCAAAACCTTCCAGTAAATTGCATAGTCAAACAAATGGAGCGTGCGGTCGATTGATTGGCTATAGGTTTGAAAATGATAGTGTCGAATGGAGATTAATGCTGAAAGAAGTGACGTTTGGATATTCGAATTTGATTGGGATAGACTTTCTTCAAAGATCGGGCGGGGCCTGGGCCACCTGAGGGCGAGCACGCGAATAAGGCATAACGAGCGTAGCATACGTGCCATAGCGAGACGTGATGACTCCGGGGAACCGGGAGTAGTCGTAGCAATAGACGTGATCGGAGAAACAGTTGAAACGTTTGAGCAAGCTCCAAAGGGTGGGAACTCGATGACGGATAGTCTTCGTGACCAGCGACGGGGGATTAACAAAGAAATCGAACTGAAAGCAAAAGGAGAGAAAACTGCAACAGTCGAATGCAAAAGGTCGCGAAAGCTGCAGCAAACGAGAGCGAGGCAAGTACGCTCAATGTCAGTACGCAGCCATGCGGGCAGCGTCGAAGGTCTCGGCGCGCGTGAGCGGGCCACGCCCCATCTTCCTAACCTTCGACACAACTCCTTTGTTGGGGGGTGGGCACGGACTGTCACCAATGTCAGTTTCTTCGTCGTCGGTCAGAGTAATGTTGCCAATTTCTGCCAAGGTGGACAGGCCGTTACGACGGGTACGGGCAGCATTGGCTGCAGCGAACAACTGGGAGGAACCAACTGGAGCAGTATTGCGTTTGGACGCCGGCTGTTGCTGTTGCTGCTGAGTCATGCTGGAAACTTTGGAACCAAGTTCTCCATAGGCATACGACTTGGTACGACCAAATTTGGCCTTGCGGAATTGGTCTAGGTCCTCACGGCGGGAGACTGCATGACTAGGGTCATCCATAGTCACGTAGCCTTGCGGTTGGCAGCGACTTCCTGAGTGCTTGTAATACCCGCAGTATCCGCCTTCTAGGATGTACACTTCTGGATAATGGATCTTGGGGTACACATGGTTGTTCATGGCACGGTCCTTAGAGCGCAGGTGCTTCGCGCTACGACGACGATCAGCGTCATATAGCAGCGATAGAGAAGATCTTACATCGTCGGAGCTCTTTTGGCACTGAACTCGCAGTGGAAGACCAAAACCGTCTGGCGGGATTGATCACCGCTAACACACGGCCTTGGTGCGGTGTGACCCAAAAGGAACTCCTCCACTCCAGCGGTAGTGTTGATGTTAACAGCACCAGGAATATGACCGCCGCTGAATTCATACTCGAAGCGACAGTCGATAACATGGAATTGAGCAATCCGGTCATTGAATGCACCGTCCAAAAGGTCGTCCAGCTGGGCAACGACCGTTACTGACGGTTACACTTGTAGATTGCAAAA